>JADEYB020000029.1:41919185-41960168 GCA_015832495.2 Alces alces | reverse complement strand
CCCCCTCCCCTCCCCTCCCCCACCCCCTCCCCCGCACCAGAGCCTCCTTGAAGTTGTCCTCCAATCACAGGGCAGGGATTCGGGTGGGCGTGGCTGCTTCACCCAATCACAGCGCAGGGTCAGGAGGCCATGAGCCTGCGGAGGTCGGGGGTCAGCGCCCAGACGCCCTCTCCCAAGACGGTGCGGTGGTTGCGCAGGAGGCCAGGAGGGGACGGTGCGGTGGTTGCGCAGGAGGCCAGGAGGGGACGGGGCGGACCGGAGGCCCCGCAGAGCCTGAGGTTGTCTGAGGGTCTCGGATAGGCCTGGAAGGGTTCCGAGCAGAGGGGCCCCGAGTGTGCAGGAGAAGGAGCTCCATGGCGGGGTGTGGCGCAGGGGTGAGAACACGGGCGTTCGCGGGGAGGGCTGGGCCAGGCCGGAGGCTGGAGCCCATCCTGGGACTTCAGAAGTGGTCAAGACCCCGGGTGATGAGAGCTGGAGCCAGGAGAGGGAAAGGGCACCCACAGGGGAGACAGAGCAAAGCTGGGCTTCCCGACTCCGGAACGCGGGTGCGGGGCTTCCCCGGGACAGAAGAGAGGGGTGGGCGGGTGAGGCATCAAGCCCGGCAAGCCCGGCCCCCTGTTGCTGCCTCTGAGGCCCGATGGGTCTTCCTGCAGAGAGGGCCAGGGGCAGCTGAAAATGCCCTTCCCCAGCTCTGCAGAGACTTCAGCGTAGAGACAGAGGTGGGGTCTTTGCGTGGGTGTGACTGCAGCTGGCGGAGGCTGAGACCCCCAGAGTACCCAGGGTGCAAGAGGCCAAGCATGGTAGCCCAGGAGCAGAGAGGGCGGCAGGAAGGGACAGGTGAACGAGGCGGGCGTGGTCCCCAGAAGCCAAGAGGTTTTCCACAAGGACGGGGTGGACAAGTGCCCAACTCTACAGAAGGAGGACACTTCGATTGAGTGTCCAGTGGCACTGGGAGATGTCTGAGGATCCTCCCAAGCTCCTGTCCTCCTCCACCCTCTTCCGACAGCTCCAGCCCCTCTCCCCACCTGCTCCTGCGCCCCCACAGTGCCAGTGTCTGCACTGTGGGACAGAACACCTAGAGGATGGTCACAGAGCAGGAGGTGCCTCTGCGTGTCGTTTCCTCCCGAGAGAGCCCAGTAGCCAGGCCTCCGGCTCCCGCTGCGTGCAGACCCAGAAATGTCCGGAATCCGGGACCCGGGCACAGGTCCCCTAGGGACACACAGGGGGAGGGGCCTGGAGCAGAGTCCAGTGTCAAGGCCAAGGCAGGATAGGTGCCTCGAGTCACCTGCAGGGGCTGCAAGTAGCCTGGGCATATTCACACCAAGTACCACACATGCACACACAAGAACACACGCCTGTGCACACACATGAACACGCATACACACATGGACACACCTGTGCACACACATGTGCACACATGTAGTGTCCCCCAGGCCCAGGGACATCCCCCCGCACACACGTGGCTCCTCACAGCCCAGCAGAACCTCCTGGCCGCCGGCCGCCTCCCAGGCTGTGGGGACGCACGGCCCTTGCTGGCTCAGACTCGCTCCCTGTCAGCCGGTCACAGAAGCTGACCAGCGAGGGCAGGTCGCCAGCTTGGCCTTGGCTCCACTTGGAGGCCGGACTGGCAGACAAACTGATCCTGGAGGGGGCGAGGCGGGGGAGGCAAAAGGAAAGCCCGGAGGGAAGGTTTCAGATTCGTTTTCCTGCTCACCACGCGTGCGCCCTCCAAGGCTCACAGCTGCAGTCAGGAGGCTGACGGGGCGCCAGCCAGGAACGGGCAGATGGCCTGGGAGGGGAGCACGGGCTCATGGGGAGGGCCCATTGTGGCGGGAGGAGGTGGCGGCTCTGGAGGAGGTGGCTGGCGGCCGACCTTGGAGCATCTCGAGAGGCATTCTAGCACATTCCAGGTCATTCTGGCTCATTCCAGCTCATTCCAGCACAGGAGAGCCAGAGGCCAGAGTCACAGGCAGCCTGGAAGGCGCCGACCTCTCATCCGCATCGCTGCTCGTGCGAGGACTAGACAGGCTCCATGGGTCTCCCGAGCGCTGACCCTTGATGAGTCGACGGCTGGTGTCCGTGCGGCCACTTACAAGCAGAGAAGAAACTCCGGTGGGCAGAGGAGCAGCTCCTGAGACGCTCCTTCCCGCCCGTCATGCTCGGAGGCCGCCCTAGGCCCTGGTGAAGATGTCAGTGGGGGCTGGCCCTGTTGTTACTGGGCTCTGAGGTCACGTGCACCCCGTCTTCACTCCAAGAAGTGGGTTCAGTCATTCCCTGGTCATCTTCTTTTTGTTTCAATAAGTCCCAAGATTAAAAAAAAAAAAAGAAACACACACCGCTACAAGAATGGCTGTAACCAGACATCTGAACTTTCAGGACATCATTTCCACTGAGCCTCCCGTGTCCCCCAGGGCATGGCAGCTCTGCAGGCACTGGGGACCAGGACTGGGGGGGCATGTAATTCCAGGAGGTGGGGGAGGGACAGCTTGTTTCCAAGTTCTGCCTGCCTGTCACTGCTGACCGAGTCCCCGGTGCCCGAGGCCCATGCAGCCGTCTCTCCTGGACATGCTCCTAGTTTCAGGGTCGGATCCGTTCTTGGCTCTGTCTTCAGCCTCTTCCCTGGGGGTCACAGATGGCACTGGAGGCCAAGAGCAGTCAGGGCTGGAAATGAAATTGGGACATCAGCAGAGTGATGTAGAACTCTGCGCGCATGTGTGTGGATGTGTGCGCACACACCCTGGTGCTAAAGCTGTGCCGTCTGGGTGCACACAGATCTCCTCTCCCAGTGGAAGGCCCTTGCCCCTCGCAGGCACAGTCAGGCCTCAGCTCCGGAGTGGGGGTAGAAAGGAGGGACGCAGTTGGACTCTTGCACTTCCCCAGGATGACAGGAGTGGCCGAGGATCCGTCCTCAGTGAGCGGCAGAGAAGCAGGTGCCAAGGGGGCAAAGGCAGGATGGGGAGGAGCCAGTGGGCGCGGCAGGTGCCGTGGCCGGCATCCTGGATTCTGGCGCTGTCAGGGTCTGCGTTGGCTGCAAAGAAAGTACTGTGCTTTAACCCGGGTTTAAAGTACTGTGTTAAACCCTCCGTTTGATGTGCCCAGACCTTTGCCCCTCCATCCCTGATGGACTGTCCTCAGGTGGCCAGGAAGCTGGACGTCAGCAGCTGGCTCCCTGGATCCTCCCGTCCTCAGTGGGCCCCCAGGGCAGGGGAGACCACGGGCCATGCCCCCAGCCCAGTTCAGAACCCGCCCTCCTGTACCGCACACGGGGCTCACTTAGTCCTGGGATGCCGGGTGACGCCAAGTGGAGTCACCTTAGGTTTGGGGCATGGGGGGTCCACCCGTCCACACTAGCACCCAGAGCTCTGGGCCACAAGCACGTGGGAGGTGCAGCTGACCAGGACAGCATGGCCACGTCTGTCTGCTCGTGTCTGTCTATCATCTCACGGTACAGACGCGCAGCGTGGCCTTCGAGCCACGGGGCCAGTGCCCGGCAACACCATGAGATGCTCTGCATCCCCATCTGTGTCTCTGTCTGTGTCTCTGTCTGTCTCTCTGGCACACACACATTCACACACACCACAGGTGTACACACACGTGTGCTCACACATGTGCGGTTAGTCCCAGGGGCTCCGACTGTGTCACCACCGTGCACATGTTGGCAGAGCCAAGGAGGGGAGTGCACCTGTCTTCCCATAGCTTTGATCTGTTTTCCTCTCTTTGATTCCGTCTCAAACAAACCCCTGGGGATCATCCCCTTTCTTTATTCATCTCTCCTTTTCCTCTCCAGGCAGCAAGATTCAAAGGAAAGAACCCCAGGTGAAGAAGAAGCCAGCAGAGGGCCTGGGGGCTGTCCCCGCCCCCCACCACCCACCTCAGGACCTCCTCCCCCGGCAGATCGGAGGGATGTCTCCCCACTCAGAACCTTCCCCGATGGGCTGCGTTAGCTGGGCGTGGCCTGGCTCCTTCCAGAGTGAATCAGGACGGGACTCTATCCTGACTGTGGTTCCCCTGCTCCTGCCAGGAGCCCCCCTTTGTGGGAGCCTGAGCCCTCCTGCCCCTCCTCCGGGGGGACAGGAGGGTCCCAGATGCGGGGAGAGCCGGGCCCTCCCCTCCTGCAGGCGCGTGAAGCCCTGTGATGAGAAGGCTCAGGTTCTCCGCCTCCAGCCCCTCACAGTGCCTCTGACCCCGAGGTAGCATCTCCGCCCACCTGGAGGGTGGACAGAAGCCCACCCACCCTGCTCTGCTCGCGGGGCTGTGCCCCCCGTGTCTCTGCCCACGAGCCTGCCTGGGAGGCCGCCCACTGCAGGGGACGCTCAGCCCAGGACAGCGTCCAAGTCAGGGGCTTCACTGCAGAACCGCTGGGAGGGGGCGGTGGCCCAGCCAGTCGCTGGAGCCGAGATGGGCTGAGAACGGCTGTCCTCAGAGAGAGGTCTCTGCGTTCCCTCGGGTGACTGACAGGCGGGGGCGGCAGGCCGGGGCCATGACCGCAGACCGTGAGGGGCCAGGGGCCGCCCAGGCTCTCGCCTGGCTCAGCTCTGCCACCCGCGGGCTTCCTGGCAGTGGGGGCGACTCCATGAGCTGTTCCGCAGTCCCCGCTCCATGCCCTGTGATGGGAGACCCAGCCAGGAAGTGATCTGGGCAGTGGGCGCCGAGCTCGCAGACCCCGAGCGGAGGCCTGGGGTGGAGGGACCTGGAGGAAGCGTCCCCAGTGGTGGGGGCGGAGCTGCGCCAAACTCGGGGTCTGCCTGGTCCGGGGGGCGCGTGCACCGGCTCCTGGTCAGGCTGAGGCAGGGCTGACCCCCGGGCTCTGTGACCCTGCGGGGCCCTGTTAGTGCAGGAGGGTCACCAGGTCCTGCGACGGGGCCCGGCCCGGGTCTGGTCTTCTATCACACTGATCTGTTCATGATCTTATTCACCACGACACACACACACAGCTGCATACACACACACCCTTGCACACACACACAGGGCCGGGCTAGAGATCTTGGCCCGTCTCTTTCCTCGGCACCTCAGCTGACCTGTGCCCTCTGGCTCCACGGGGTCCAGATAATGGGGTGAGTCAGGAAGCCACCAGTCTCCCAACAGCCCTCTCCCTGAGGGGTCAGCCTCTCAGGGTGGTGACCTGGCCTGGTCACCAGCCCCAGGCCAAAGGCACAGGTGCCAGCAACGACCAACACCAGCCCCCGGGGCCACCAGCTCTCGGGTGTAACCGCGCCCTCTGTCTACGTATCACCTCCTCAGGTGGCCGCATGTGACGCCTCCTGTTTGCTCCTGAGCCCCTGACCCATGCAAACCTCCCCTTACCCCTTTGCTTGCTGACTATTAGGACCCTGGAAACTAGAGAGGTCACAGGAGTCACGCAAGGTCACAGAGCCAGACAGGGACAGGCTGCCCTGAGCTCAGCGTGGCCCACTGTCATCCCGCTGAGAGTCCCGTGTGTGTGTGTGCATGTTAGTGTGTGTGCATGCTTGTGGTACACTGCAAGTGTGCGTGTGTGATTGGAGGGGTGGGGTGGGGGCCAGGCTTGCCCATCAGGAATCCTGGGGGCAGTAAGGAGAACCTCAGGCCCAGTGCACCACCAGGTGAGGGTGCTGACCAGCCCTGGCCCCTTCTCCATCACAGGAACCCCCGTAACCTACAGCGTCAACCACGCCCCACCTGATCCTCCACAAAGGTTATCAAAGGCAGATGAGAGAAATGCTGTTTCCATCACTTTGAAGATGATCAAACAGGCCCAGAGAGTGCCTGCCTGAGGTCACCCCAGCAATGAAAACAGAAAGGGGAGCAGAGAAGGGTGCTTCCTGCAGTGCCCGGCTGACCCGGGGTGGCGTGGTCCTCCGGGCGTCCAGGCCTGAGTCCCACAGCTCCCCCGGGTGTATGATGAGGGGGGACCCAGCGATCTCCACGGCATCTCCCAGATCAAAGACAATTGCAGAGCCGACCCGAGGCAGCAGGAGGCGGCTGGCCAGAGACGGAACCGAAGCCCACGAGGTCTCTCCAGCCACCCGTCCTTGTCACCGCAGAGCAGCCGAAGCCCAGCACACACATTGCCCTCCTGAGCCCAGACCAGGCGTGGGGGATGCCGGGTACCCCGTGTGCCTGGGGGTCCAGCCTGGTGGGCGGCCGGCTGGGGCGGGTCCGTCTCCGCCCCAGCACTGGGTCTCCAGGGGTGGTGAGCTGACTGTGGATGCTTCCTCCTTGCCTCCCCATGGCGAAGCACCAGCTGTCACGAGTGGAGCAGAGGCATGTGGGAACCATCCCCTCCCCAGCCCGCCGTGGAGGAGGTGTCCGAGGAGACGGGCAAGACCAAGATGGGCAACGTCCCCGGGTGTCCGTGGAGGACGGCAGCTCCCTTCTCCTCCGTCCACAGCACACCCCCAGCCATGCCACACACAGTCATCTTCTCCTCCTCCAGAGGTGTCCCCAGGCTCAGCCCAGCCCGTTCCAACACCCAGGGAGGATGAGGAAGAAGCCAAGGAGAGACTGAGGGGGAGAAAGCTCAGAGCAATTCCCCAGGATGACGCTGAGCCATCGACAGAGAAAGACAAAGTGGAACACAGCCAGCTAGAACCAGCTTTACACCTGAAAGGCATCCCCACATGAGGCTGCTTTTACGTCCGAAGCTGACCTCACAAGTCCCTCTTCATCATCTCAAACTCTCAAGCTCATCTTCCAGGAAGGTGTCTGCAAAGAAGGCGTTTTGATTCAGGACACGTCCTGTGAACGCCAGGGCGGGTGGCCGGTCAGCCCCGGGGTTCAGGGTTCGGGGCCTCCCCCAGAGGGCAGGGTGGGACCCACGGCCATCACCCCTTCCCCTCCGCAGGCCCCGGCCCCTGCCTCCAGACTTCAGCCACGCACGCATGTTCCCCGCAGCCGCCCGGGAGACGTGAGGCCCTGCTGGCTCACGGAAAGCGCAGGGGCCTAGCTGACCCCCACCCCTCACATGTTATCATCAGGCCCCGAGGAGGCTGCCGAGATGTGGGGAGAACCCAGCTTCTCACAGCCGGGAGGGGTCTGAGCCCAGGTGCTCTCCCGGCCATCAGGCGGGTGGTCCTGCCCTGAGGACCGGCTCCTCCACGAGAGGAGGCTCCGTGACTCCCGTGTCCCGCTGCACCCTACGGCAGGAACCTCCAGTTAGAAGGAACCGGGCGATGCTGCCCCCTGGACGCCTTCATTCCCAAATAGGTCCAGTGACAAACGGAACTCGGCTGGGAAGCAGGGTCCTTGGGGGCGTGTGAGCCCCAAGGGTTCACGCAGGGGGAACACCGCGCCAGCCCAGGGGCTCAGCTGCTGCTGATAAAACCAAAATGAGAGGCAAGAGCAGGAGGGCAAGGCTGGCTCTGGACTGCTTCCACCCGAGAGCGTTTCTTCCAGGGACACGGCCACACTGCTCCCCGAGCCTTTCTCGTCCTCCACGGCAGGCCCGGGGCCAGTTTGAGGGGTGTCCTGAGAACACAGGGCGCACCCCCGGACACACTCCAGGCCAACCCCCAACCCCACCAGCAGCCCACTGCTCACCTGGCACCCAGAACCCGCAGCGGAGCCGGCGAGGCAGCGTCCCAGCCCCCAGGGCCCGTTCGGGAATTCCAGCCGCCCAACGGCCCACGGACCAGGAGCAGAGCGGGCTGGGGGCCCCAGACGTGCAGGCGCCGATGGAGCCCCCATCGCCTGAAGCATCTGACAGGCTCATTCGAGCCCCAGGAACGCCGGGCCTTCTGGAGGACGAGCTCGGGGCGCTCCCGCCCAGCCACACCCAGCACCTGGCCTGCAGGGTGACCCAGAGACCCTGGAGCAGAGCCGCCCGCCGGGCCGCACCTGCCAGCCTCGGGCACAGGGACCGCACAGCCTGCGGGTCACGCGGGTCGGCGCGCGGGTCAGCCTCCCCGGAGCTGCCCCAGGATGCCGCCGCCTCCCGGGCCGGCCAGGGCATCGCCGTGCAGACAGCGGGCTCCCACAGGGGCCCCTCCACACGGGGCCACCGAGCACGCGGGGCCACAGCACACTGCACGCACGCACACCCCCGGTCCACACCAGCCCCAAGGTGTACACGCTTGCACACACACCACACACACTCCCAGCAGCCACAGAGGCACACCCGTGTGCTCACACCCGCCCCCCAACATGGCCCGTGGCTAGAGGAGCCAGATCTGGGGCCCCCTGGCCCCTCTGAAGCGTTGGCACCTGGAGTACCCCCCACACCACCTCCCCTGCTGCCAGGAGCGGCCGTCTCATCCTCTCTTCTGTCTCCCGCAGGCCCGGGGCTCAGAGCTGGCAGGAACCAGGGACCGGGGGGCGGGGGGCGGCCCAGGAGGACAGAGGAAAGGGTCTGTGGTCACACGTGGAGATGGAGCCCACGTGCTTGCTGCCCCGTGCGGGAGCCAGGCAAGCGGGGTGGTGGGGAGCTGGAGGGGGGCCTGGGGCACTGGGGGGCTGGAAGGGGGGCCTGGTGGGGAGGAGTGCCCAGGAGGGTGGGGGTCCAAGGGGGCCGGAGGGCCGGGGAGCTGGAGGGGGGCCTGGGGTTGGGGGGAGTGTCCAGGAGGGTGGGGGTCCTGAGGGGCTGGAGGGCGGGGTCTCTCGAGTCTGGGCCCCGGGGGCGCGTCACCCCGGTCACAGCCCAAGCCACACAGTGTGTGTCCTCGGGGAGGACGTGCAGGCCGCCTCTGGCTCAGCTGTGGCATCCGCACGGGCGAGGACAAGCCTGGGCCCCGCGCCCCACACCTGCCCGGCACCCCCTGCCACCCTGCAGTCCCGGAGGCCGCTCCTGTCGGCGTGCCGTGCCCGCGGGGCCTGCACGTAAGAAGCCAGGCCCTGCTGGTGACAGGATGCTGCTTCTGCGAGGGCCAGCAGCCATCAGCATAGGGGGCGGGGGCACTTAAGGGGCCACACAGACACATCTGCTCAGACGCACGCACACAGGCACAGAGACACACACATACAGACACATGTCCTGAGAGCTGGCGGCCCTTCCCGGCCTCCCTCCGGAGAAGCCCACCGGCCTGTGAGCACCACGACCCCGGTCGTGAGCCCTTCCTGCTGGGCGCCCAGCGGGCGTCTGTCCCCTGATGTCAGTCCTCTGAGTGTTCCCACCACCCCTGCCCGTGTGGACAGAGCCCAGCCTGCGGGGGACCCAGAGGGCGTCTTGCACTGCGCAGGATTGCCTGCGTTCACGCGTCTCTCCAGCACTTTCCAGGATCAGCAGCCGGCGGGCAGGGCTTCCTGGCGCTCTGCCAAGCCCGTGACCCCAGGCGTGAGGGTGGCACAGGGTCGGGCGCCGGGACACCAGGCACAGCCCTGGGGGATCCTCCCCGGCCCCTCACCTTGGTCGGGGGGAAGCCGTCCGAGGAGCCTCCGGGGCCTCAGCTCCCGAGGGGCGTGTTCCTCCCAGGTCACCAGGAAGGTGTGCAGTCAGGACTGCTTGTGGACCTGGTGCGGGGACTCGGCCTGCAGCGGCCTCCCCTCGGGTCCGGCCTGAAGCCCGTGCCCATCGTCAGCTCGTGGCATCGGCCCCGAGACCTCTCACTGCTGCTGAATGTCCTAGCTCCTCTGCCACCAGTTGTGAAAACGCGCCCATCGTGAGTGAATGAGCCCCCCCGTGCTCAATCACAGCACACAGAAAAGTCCCTCCATTGTTAAATGGTACTAAGACCAAAAAATACGCATTGGAATAGATGACTGTCCCAGGTGATGCTGTGGTAAAGAGCCTGTCTGCCCGTGCAGCAGAGAGAAGAGAAATCGATTTGCTCCTTGCGTCGGGAAGATCCCCTGGAGGAGCGCATGGCAACCCACTCCAGTATTCTTGCCTGGAGGAGCGCATGGCCACCCACTCCAGCATCCTTGCCTGGAGAATCCCATGGACAGAGGAGCCTGAAGGGCTACAGTCCCTGAGGTCACAAAGAGTGGGACATGACTGGAGCACTTAGCACGCATGTTAATAAGTGCGCGTGGAAATAAATTTTCCCCCACGCTCTCTTAGATACTTCTGGAAGATCTACATTTTTTTACAACCTTCTGGAAAGCAATGTCCTTGTACTTATCAAGGGATTCTAAAACATTCACATTCTTTGATCAAAGGTGAGAACATGAGGTGCAGACAGAGTTTTCCTCACAAAGCTGTCTGCTGTAACCATGCTTCTGAAGCACAAGGGCTCTGTTTTGCAAACAGAAAAGCACTTCATTTTCTCCACCACTTTCTTAGAGGCCTGCTGTCTCGACGACCGAACCCCACCCTGAACAAGATCACAGGCAGGTCCTGTAATTCCTTGGGGATGAGGTCAACTGCAGAGGACAGAAATCCAGCAGAAGTGACCTCAGGATTGCAAGCTCGGGCCCAGTGGACAGCTGTCTCTTCTGAGATGGTGAACGTCCTCTGGTGGGAGGGACTCCAGGGAGAAGGGAGCGTGGACGACGTGGGGTCTGCAGGGGCAGGGCTGGTGTAATTAGCCGTTTGTGTCATCAGATGCCAGACCCCAGCCTGCCCCTGGAGGTGGAGACAGACGGCCAGCAACAGGGAAGATCTAAGCTAAATCATCGCCTGGATGTAACTGGACATCATACAGCACCACCATTAAATACATGACTTTTTAAAGTCTTTAATTTCTTGGAGAGGAGCTTATGCTTAAGTGTGGAGCATGAAAGTGGACAAAAGTCCCTTAGAAGAAAACTTGAACAAACTATAAGAAATGGAAAGAGGGCTTATCCCTGTGCAGGTAGTTAAGGATGCTTGTTTGTTTTTTTTTTTACCTGCTTTTTCATATGTTTCTGGGATAATCGAGTGTTCTGATGAAGATGCACCGATTAGACAACCAGAAAGTGAAGTGAAATTTAATGCCTGGAGCAGCGCGTGAGCACTGCTTCTCCAGACAGCCTGGCAGGTGGCCTCGCCCTTTCTTCCCTTGCTCTGTAAGTTCCTACGTCTTTCCCTCCACGGAGCAAGGCTTTACCCCTTAAGGAAAGCAGCCCTGGTACGGACAGCTTGCATCTCCCACCCTGGCGGGTCAGAGCGTGGCCACGGTCGGTAAGAAGGAGGCATGCCAGCTGCCTCCTGGAGAGGAAGAGCTGGGGGTGTGCGAGACCCCCGCAGCCCCTGTTACCATTCCATCGCCTGCCCACGTGGATGAGCAAGAGAAGGCGGCAGGAGAGAGGCGCCCTGCTGGTGAGGGCCCAGAGCATGTTTGCAGAATGAACTCCTCCCACAAGCTGTGCTTCAGTAGCATCAGTTGTTTATGCTCTGATTTTGTCTGCCCAGACCCCAACTGGAGCCCGCCTGCCCGAGGGCTCGCAATGACCTCAGCCCCACGTGCGGCGGAAGGATGGCGCCCCTTCCCCAGCATGAGTCTCTGTGACCCTCCCCTCCCCGCAGCAGAGGGCTGGGAACCGTGGCGACACAGCAGACTGCTGCCCAGAGCCGGGCCGGTGCCCAGCTGGGGAACAGAGCCAAGAAGAGCTCTTAGCCTCCTGCCCCCAGCGTAGGACAACCAGCAGGGAGACAGAGTTAAACTGGGCTGGTGGAGCCCTCCCAGGACCCCTCGGGAACAAGAGTCACCGAGACACTGAGGGCGCTTTGCTCAGGGATCCGACTCCTCAAGTTGGGCTCAGGAGGAAGCGCAGGGTCCCAGAGGCCGCTACCACCCAAGTGGGAGGCCTCAGCTCGTGCGGGGGGCGCGTCCTCCTCAGTCTCCACCCCTCCGTCTTCCTGCCATCTCTGGTGGGGGCACCTGCTGCCTCGTGGTGAGGGTGGGCCGTGCAGTTCTCGTGGGCAGCCTGCAGGAGGCATGGCTCCCTGCCCAAATGTCGGGGTGCCACCTTCTCCACGCTCGTCTCTCCTCTCTGCTGTCCACTCGAGACCACAGGTGCCCAGCGGCCCCACTAAGCTGGGTCCCCTCACCACCACCCGCAGGAAGCCCGCCAGGGGCCTGGCATCTGACTGATGTGGGGCCCGAGATGCCCTTCTCACTGAGCATCTAAGATGATGGGTCAGACCAAACAAGGTCAGATCAAGTCGCCCCTCTGCTCAGAAGAGGCTCCCCTCAGTCCTAAGTGTCCTGGGAGACCCAGTGGCCCCCACGTTCCTCTCCCGACCTCGCCTCTCCCCTCCGCTCTGCAGGCTTCCAGCTCCGCACATGTGCCAAGCGTGCCCTGCCTCAGGCCTCTGCACGCACTGCGAGCCCTTTCCCCGGGCATCCAGCCACGTGACTCGCCCGTCTGCTCTTCCAGGGCTTCGTGCAGATGTGAAGCCCATGTAAGCACACTCCCCACCCCGTCCCCGAGTCTCTGCTTTACACGTCACCAACAATGCGGTGTGCAGTTTACTTATTTTATCTTAAGTCTTCCTCCAGTGGAAGGTGGGTTCCATGAGGGCAGTAACTTGTGTGTGTGTGTCTGTGTGAATGAGTGTGAATGAGTGTGTGTGTGAATGAGTGTGTGTGTGTAAATGAATGAGTGTGAATGTGTGTGTGTGAATAAGTGTGTCTGCAAATGTTCATATGTGTGAATGTGTGAATGTGTGTGAATAAGTGTGTGTATCTGTGTGAATGAGTGTGTGAATGAGTGTCTGTGTGAAGGAATGTGTATGTGTGTGGGAATGAGTGTGTGTGTGAATGTGTCTGTGTGAATGAGTATGTGTGAATGTGTGTGTGTGTCTGTGTGAATGAGTGTACGTCTCTGAATGTGTGTATGTATGTGTGAATGAGTATGTATGTATGTGTGTGTGAATGTGTGAATCTATGTGTGAATGAGTGTATGTCTCTGAATGTGTGTATGTATGTATGAATGAGTGTGAGTGTGTGTGAATGACTATGTGTCTGTGTGTGAATGAGTGTGTCTGTGTGTGAATGAGTGTGTCTGTGTGAGTGTGTGTGAGTGTGTCTGTGTGAGTGTGTGTGAGTGTGTCTGTGTGAATGTGTGTGTCTGTGTGTGAATGAGTGTGTCTGTGTGTGTGTGTCTGCGAATGTGTCTGTGTGTGAATGGGTGTGTCTGTGTGTGTGTCTGTGTGAATGTGTGTGTGTCTGTGTGAATGAGTGTGTCTGTGTGAGTGTGTCTGTGTGTGTGAGTGTGTCTGTGTGTGTGTGTCTGTGTGAATGTGTGTGTGTCTGTGTGTGAATGAGTGTGTCTGTGTGTGTGTGAGTGAGTGTGTCTGTGTGTGTGTGAGTGAGTGTGTGTGAGTGTGTGTGTTGTGTTGCCTCCTCTCTCAGTGCCTAGACCCATCTCTGGACCTACAGGCCTCCCTCAGTAAGCACCTGCTGAATGGATGAGCTGGGATACAGGCCCCAATATTATAAGCAGAGGAGACAGGCAGGAAATGGGAAAAATCAGGAAACCCTCATCCCAGAGGGATCCGTGTCTGAACTACACTTGACACTGGGGTCCCAGCGGCAGCTCCATCAAATGGGGACTGCAGGCCCTGCCCACAGAACAGCTCGACTCCAGCCCACAGGGGTCGCCCCTGGATTCCAGCCTCGGGCCCAGGGGAGGCAGGAGAAGCGCCTCGGGGCCAAGGACACGCAAGCAAAGGTGGGAGGCCAGTGCCGGCGGGGACTGAGGCCGGCGGCAATCAGCGGGGTGTCACCGCAGGTCCAGCCAGCAGGGTGGTCTGAGGGCAGAGGGGGGCCCAGGGCAGAGGGAGGGGCAGGTGGGTCCAGGCACCAGGGCTGCCCCCAGGGGACAGCGATGGGTGAGGGGAGATGCTGGCCACCTCCCGACTAGCAAGGGGCTTAGTGGGGAGACCGGGTGGGCCCCCAAGGAGTCTGAACGCACAGGCCTGGGCTGGGCGCCGGCAGCTGGTCACCCTGCTGAGCTCGGCCAGCTAATGCGGGAGCTCGGGGGCCAAGGTCTCCGCCTGCCGGGGCATGGGGGACGGGGACTTGTGCTTCCTTCAGAGTCTTCCCTGAAGACTTCGCTCCCCTGGGGCTCAGATAGTAAAGCGTCTGCCTGCAATGCGGGAGACCGGGGTTCAATCCCTGGGTCCAGGAAGATCCCCTGGAGAAGGAAATGGCCACCCACTCCAGTACCCTTGCCTGGGAAATTCCATGCACGGAGGAGCCTGGTGGGCTACAGTCCACGGGGTCGCAGAGAGTCGGACACACCTGAGCAGCTAACACACAGAGTCTCACATCCGCTCCTCTCCTTTTACCACCTCGCTCTGCTGGCAGCGGGGGAAGGATCAGAAAAGGGCTCTGCCCTGCAAGGGGGGCTTTCCTCAAACTTAAATCCTGGATAAATACACAGCTGAGATCTTTGCAGCACGACCTTAGAAACTGAATTAAAGGTGCAGCTTTCCTCAGCGGCGGACTGACCTGCTGGAGCGGCAGCTTCTCTGGGGGCAGAGTCCCAGAGGCGGGTGTGGCCGAGGGGGTCAGCAGGGTGGGGAGGGGGGTTAGCAGAGGACACAGGGCCACCCAGGCTCCACCGCCCTCCCTGCCTCCCTCCCCGGAGAGGAATGGAAGACCCCGCTCCACTCCGCTGGGCTTCTTTGTGTTGTTTCTTTCCCTACCAAAAGGAGTTCAAAAGTTGAGAGCTGATTAGTATTCCAGGCACCAGGACTGCTGCAAACCAGCTCGAGGCGGGCGTTCAGGGAGTGGGAGGGTTGGCAACTGAAGCCTGGGCTCACCCTCACCCCGCTGGAGACCCCGCTGCTGGAACTGGAAGAGTGGTCCTGGCCACCCCTTTCCCCGCTGCCTCCGCGGTCACCCCACCTCGCCCTGCCCTTGGTCCTGGAGCCGTCAGGCAGCCCAGGGTACAGGGGACTCTCCCGGGATCTCACTGGCTGCCTTTGCAGGCGAGCATAGCATTTGCATACATTTGTGTAAGTTATGCATCGAGAACCCTTCTCTTTAACATTGCAACCTAATGAAATCACTCAGACAGCACATTAAAAACACAGCTGACTCTGGGAAGTCTGACCCTTTCCGTGTTAAATCATTTGAATGATCCTTTGAATCTATTTGCACGAGTGGCGCATTCAAATGGCCCTCACCCAGGTTTTTGGAGTTAATGGGACAACTGGACCACCTCCGGGGGGTGGGGGACATGTCCGCTGCTCGCCGGAGGCTGCCCAGGGTGGCCAGGTGCGTCCCCAGCAGGACGGCGGACGCTCCCAGACACAAAGAAATGAAGCAGAGAGTCCCCACCAAACAAATCCATCTCACGGGCCCTCTGGGTGGGACCCGAACCTGTGCCTGTGAGGAGGCGTGAGGGTGCGGAGAAGAGCTAAAACACGCAGAGCCGGGCGCCTGATCCCACTGCGGGGAACCCTAGTGTCGGAGTGGGGCCAGGGCCCCCAGCAGTGTGCTGAGCGCCCAGCAGTGTGCTGGGCATGGAGGCCCTGCAGACGGGGCTGCCCACCCCCAGGGCGGGGCCTCCAGGCAGCCAGCCAGGAGCACACCGTGCTCCCCAGGATGCAGAGCGCCTCCTGCTTCTCAAGGCCCGGCGCTCAGAGCCCAGGGTCAGCAGGTTCGCTGCGGCAGCACGCTGAGCCGGGTCCTGGCAGGAGGGCCCTAGGAGCCCCTCTGTACTTGGCATCTCACCAAGAGCATTGTCCACAGACACTTGGTTTTCACTGGCTTCTCACGAAAACCTTCCAACGCCAGAGAGGAAAGCTAGCCCATGACGTGTGTGACTTGCTCGAGGTGCTCAGCTAACGAGGGCGGCGTGAAGACGGACGGAGTCCAGGGCTGCCCGCCTCACTTCCCAGAGGCCTCTGCCTGGGTCCTTCCCCGCCTTGCACGTCCCTGCCCAGCTGGGCATCCTCTCGGGCAGCAGCGCTCTGGCTGGAAGCCCTTCCCCGGGGAATCTCGTCCACAGCCAGCGTTGGGGGACAGGGCCCCGGGCCTGGCGAGAATTATTTCTTCCTGGGAGCAGGATGGGGGCTGGCCTGAGCTCCGTGCCACTCGCGTCACCTGGCTCCTCACAGGCCGGCTTGAGTCCTCCGATGGCCGGACTCCACGGTGGATGAAGGCACAGCCAGCCACACCCGGGTCCGCAGTGGGTCCCTCGGGCCCTGGGTCTGGGCAGCCAGATCTCTGCCCTGCTTGATTCGCAGGCAGCAGACGCCTGCGTCCTTCGAGAGCCGTCCCTGACGGACTCTCTGCAGCCCCGCCAGCTTACCTGGAAGCGGCCTCCGCGCCATCTGGACCCGAGCATCCGAGCCCTCCGGTCTGGCCCGTCATTTCACTCGAGTCAGCGAAGATTTATGGCCCCGTGTGGCGCACCAGCCCCCATCAGGGTCTGCACCGGGCTCGGGCCAGGGGACCCATGGCGCGGGCTGTCCGTCAGCCTGTCCGGGAGCAGTGGGGGTCCTCCTCCCGAGGCTTCCTGCCAGGACGGGCAGACGTTGCACAGCACGTGCGGCCCAAAGCGAGTGTTTCCTTTGGCAGAATGTTCTCTCTGCCGAGGCTGTGTCAGCCAGAAAGGCTGGAATCGCGGAAGAACAGGAAACTGTCCTTTTCATCTTCAACTCATCTGTCAAGCACGATCCCTTCTCACCTTCTTGAACACGAAGTGACAGCACATTCGGGGTTAAAATCACTCATTCTCTGTCTCCAGAAAAAGAGCTAGGTGCGGGAAGGTGAGGGCAGGGGCTGCCAAAATGGCTTTGTCCTGGGTTTCATGCACAGTCGCTGTCCCAGAAAGGCATACTCGATGCCATGGGCCCCAGCTCCTCCTTGACGGGTCAGGCCAGGTGTCCCCATGGCACCGGCTCCTGGAGGCACAGCCTTCCGAAGCTCAGGGGCCCAGCCCCTCCCATCCAAGAACACGGGCGGTCAGAGGGAACCCACCATTCTGCACACAGGTAAGTGGGTTTATTTATCACCCAGAAATGCAGCCATTCTGCCAATTTCAACTGCTTCATGGTCATTACAGGGTTATAGAGCCGACAGCACTTTTCTGCAGGAGCGCACCTACCAGGCACTGGATCGAAGAAATAGCACTGCTGCAGATAAAGCGGTGCAAGACGAGTCTTCCTGTGGAGGTGGACGTTGACCGCCTCCACGCGAGCTGGGTCAGATTCCATGTGAGCCGGTTCTGCGGATGAGGTCTTCCGCAAAGCCGAGCTGTTCGCCTTTCTCTCTGAACGCAGGTGATGCTCACATAGTGACACTGTCCAGGGCCGGAGCTGGCTCAGGGGCGACGCGGCCCCTTCCAGGCCAAACGCCACAATAAGCTCTGTGTTTGACCTTGTGACTGCCAGCCAGAGCGCCCAGTGGCTGACCAGCGTTCACGGTCTGTGGGTGTCCCAGCACCCACCCCCGCCTCGCCCTCCTGCCCCCACCACTAACGGTGGGACCCGTGACTCCTTGGAGGATTTATCAGAAATCACTGATTTTTAATTGTTTTAGAAACACCCTAAGTGAGGAAGATTTCCTAGGTCTGTCTCCACTCCAATGAGGCATGATGTGTGCACAGAACATTTTGTTCACGTCCTCACTCCCAGCATTCAGGGCTTGCTTATGACAAAGGTCCTTCTGATTGTGGGATAACGGCAGTCAAACAACACATGGGCCCCCCGCACCCTGAGCCCTGCAGGGCACAGACCCCGCATGCTGCCTGCTGCCCTCAGAACGTGGGCTCCCTGCAGCCCTTGCCTCCTCACCCAGTGTGACGCCCCCACCGGCTGGCCCTCCTCTACCCCAGGAAGTGACTCCCTCGGTGCCACCAAAGCTGTTTTTCCACTCCATGCCAGACACGGCCCTGGCTCCTGGTCGCCACACAGCCGTCAGAATCAGATGCCCAGCCACCCCTCCTCACTCTTTCCCATCCCCCAGCTCCTGGCTCCTCCGACACTGAACACGCGCCAACGTGGAGCCCCCCAGCCCCCTCTGGTCCAGTGGCCGGGGTCTATCAGGGTCCAGCCCGGGTCTGTGCAAGTTCACTCTGGGCTACCACCCAGGTCTCCAGACCACAGACTGAGTCCTTTCACTTGCTTTTGCCTCATAGGCGAATGTGTCTGGTTTCGTGGGAATACAACGAATGCTGGCATCTAGCAGACCTGGATTCAGAGCCAACACGTGTCTGGCCAGCATCAGCCACAGGGAGCAGGAACCCCCTGGCTCACAAATCCATACTTAGCCGCGGGCACAGTGATCCATCTCTCACTGCTTGTCTCTTGCTGTTCTAAGTACTTTCTGGGAATTTTTCTAGCCAGTGTGCGGAGCAATCATCACTGAAGTGTGCCAAACACCCTGCCTTTGTTTTATTGTTTTCATATTTTTCCAGCTCATCGCCTATGTTCACCATCCAGTCCCTTGCCTGCCCCAGTCCACCTCCAGGAAACCACTCCATGTGTTGTTTCTGTCTTGGAATAAGTTTTGTGCATGAAAAAGTGTGTGGTCAGGTCATTCAGAACAGCTGTCCTCTTGCCCTCTGTCCAGCCCCTGCCTGACCAGGACCTTAGTCACACGACTGACCTTCCTACACCCTGGCCCCAGACCCCAGACGTGACGTTCTTATCAAAGGGGTCGTAAGGGGCAATGCCCCTCTGCGGGTTTCCCTGGTAACCGATGAGCCACACCTGGCAATCTCCTCTCCCCACCAGGAGCGAATGCTGCCCCATGTCCTGCCCACCACCCACTGCACATGATGGGGTGTTGCTCCAGGAACTTCTTCAGACACGTATGCTCCCCCTTGCCTGACACCACTGACGTCTCTGTCTCTGCCTCCAGGCTCTTTCTTCGGTCTTAAAGCTGGGCGTGCGCCGGGCTTGCAGCCTGCGGGGTGCAGCCCAATAGGAACACAGAGCAAAGCTTGCGTGTTTATGTCTTTACCGACTGACTGTCATGGAGCTGAGCCTCCGCACTGCATGCCCTGCGATGCACTCAAAGGGCTCCATGTCCAGCACCCGCTGCAGACTGCGCAAGGCCCCGGCTGACGCAGGGCCGCCCATGTCACCGCCGCCTTCACCCCCTCTTCTGGGTCACACAGCTGGGTGCTGGCATCTCCTGTTCACGCCCTGTTCACGCTGCGCCGGGTGTGCTAAGACGCCACCCCAGGCCTGCAGACAGTTGTCAGAGCCGGTACCCCGGCCACTCCCACCCCATCACCTGGATTCCCATTTCTGTGCATCCTCTACCAGCAGCTGGACTCATCAGGCGTTTCACTTTTGAGAGTCCAGTGAGTACGAGAGGAAGGAGCAATGCGGTTTAACTCGGCATTTCTCTGGTGCCCATGTGCTGTGTCTTCCAGGCATCCAGGTTCCCCCTCTTCAGAACGGTCTACTTATTTTCTTGGCAATTTTTCCTTGATTGTCCTCCTTTTCTCCTTAATTTTGAAGAAGCGTTGCATCTCCTGTAGCTGGCCATGCCTTGTCGGCTTCAGACGTTGACGGTGTCTTCTGAGCCATCCCCCAGCTCCTCACCATACAGCCATCAGATCAATCCCTCTTCGTGACGGGCGGTGCTTTGGAAGACAGCACACAGTTAAAGAACTCCTGCCTCACTCGAGAGTATAGAGACCCTCTCGCGTTTCTTCAGCGGCCTTTACAGCCGTCTCTGCCGCTCAGGTCTTCAGTCCTTCCAGTGATGCCTTAGCTTGGTCTGAGGCTGTGCGTCCAAGGATTCTTTTCTCTGTAGACTGCGTGTCACCTCCTTGCCAGGCACCAGATCACCCCTCCTCTCCTCACTGAAGTGCTTTCACTTGCCGGGCCCCCAAATTTCTGTCTCTTGTCTACAAGTCAGTTCTTTCTCCAGAAGCAGGATTTTCCTGATCACTTCTTTCCAATGTGTCTTAATATATGGAAGGCTAATTCCCCTTTCTCTTTTCTTTTTCCAAAGTGTCTTGTTTATTCTGGATATTTGTTGCTGCACAACCTTTAAATGGTTTGATTCTTTAAAACAACCATACTACAGTTTTTATTGGAAAAGCATTACCTGGGTAGATGTATTGGGGTGGGATGAAACAGATTTTACAATGCCAAGTTGCCTCATCCATGAATATGGTATATATCTTGCCTTTTTTCATATCTGATGTGATGTTTGTCTTTCAATAAATGTTTTAGGTAGTTTTTATGAGGGTCCTATTTAGTGTTAATTCTTTGACCATTTGTAGCTCTGGCTGCTGCTATGACAACATTTCACCTTCCACTTTGTTTCCTAGGTAGTCACTACCGGTTGAAATTATTTTCATAGAGTCAGCACAAGTGGAGAAGCTTTTCATGAGACATAACTCAAGGAAAAACGCTTCACCTTGGTTGGGTCCTGGGACTGAGCTTTTAGCCACACAGACGAGTGGACAGCCCAGGCCTGCCCTGGTGCACGGACGTGGCGAGGAGCTGATGACCCCCCGCCCGAAGCACACAGCCATGGTCACAAGCCCGGGCCGTGTCCTCAGGCTGCCTGAGCTTCCCCACCTGCTCCTGGGTCTCCCTGAGAAAGCGTCTACCCTCCTGAGAAGCTCGCTCCTCTGCAAATGGGAACATGACTCTAACAGGCCCTGAGACCGATCTGACGGTGAAAGAACGTGGTGCACACGAGGCCGTCCGGGGTGCCCGGCACACAGTCAGTCTACAGCACAGGTTAACTTCAGCATCACCGGCTGTGACCACAGGACAATCATTCAGTCAGTTTGGGCTTCACTTTTTTCACTGAAAAGTAAAAATAAAGACATTGAGGTTCCTTTTCTTACCTACCCCAGAGTCCTATCACAATGGCGAAATAGGAAATGGAAAAATCACTTTATAAACTATGAAGTGCTGTGGGCATCTAAGGCAATGACAGCCACTGACACCCCTGTTCACTTCCTTTCCCCTTTCTCTTCAGAACCACTTTGCCCATTTTGCTTTTGTGTACATCTGTCCATCGTCAGCAAATAAGAATTCAAACACATTGGCTGGGTGTCTACCGTCTGCCCTGTGCACTGTGAAGTGATTCCAGATTTACAAATGCCCCCTTCTCGCTCATCCAAACAACCTCATGAAGCGTTACAACCTGTGTTTCACATGAATGCGTGGACCAAGGCCCACCCTGCTCAATTTTCTGAATAGTCACTAATAAAATGACTCACCCAGGAACCTAGCTGTTCCTCTTAAAAACAAAACCAACTTTTTGCTTAAGGAGTCTTGATCCTGTGGCTTAAAGTCCCCAGGACTGACTTCAAAAGCCTGCTGGAGATGAGACATGTTGACAAAATGTGTGATTCACAGGAAGAAAAATGGTGAAATATTGATCAGCTCTACCTGTGAGTATGGCAGAGGGACGCTACGTATGTTATCTTCTTTAACGACACCTACAGACCTACACACACACACACACACACACACACACTTTATCTGTCTATGGCTTCATTTTATGGAAGAGAAAACTCAAGTCAACACACTCCATCATCTTCCTGAGTCCCAGAGCCAGAATGTCTGGTATGATTTGGCTGCAAACCCTATAGGCCTCTCCAGGTTGCACGGTCATCCTTGGGAACAGGAGAATTTCATTAGATGGTTGTGCTAGTTTAGAAACCTTCAGAGGCCACTCTGTATAGTTCACCCCAAGAGGTTTAACAAGGGGAGTTCATCAGAACTTTGGAAGAGCTGAGGGAACCAGCTGGTGGTACCAGCTCCGGGAAGCCCCTCCTCCCCCTGGGATGGTGCCCGGGTCCCAGAAGTGCAGAGCCAGCCCTGCCGGGGCCGAGGGAGCCTGCGGCTCCCAGACTCACCTCCATCCCCGCTCTCCATGGGGAAGCATAGCAGACCCCAGCAAGCAGACCCGTGCCGGGCTGGGGTTGCCGGGCTTCAGGCTGGAAAGCTCGCGGGAGCTCACAGCACTGGAGCACAGCTGAGCTGCTCCAGGACATGCTGGGCACCATGAGTGGTGTCCCAGGGATGCTGCTGCGATAGAAAATTTACCTGGAAAATTCGTAAGACTTTGTTCAGGAATAAAAACAAAAAAAGCAAGCAGGGTCCATGCAGGTGCGCGCTTATGTGCCTGAAATGTGTCCACGCACCTTGAATCCTTGCTTCAGGAAGGCCTAGGTCATCTTCACGTTGATTTCTTCCGCTGCCTCTAGAAGTGCTAAGCACAATGGAAGTGATCACTTAGCACTGGTTGAGCTGAGTCCAACGGTAGGAGCCCTACCTTTCCATGAAGCAAGCTATAAGGTAAAAGGAGGAATTGGAGTGGGTGTCAAATCACCAACCGGTGAAGGTCAGGAGGAAAAGCTCAGACCCCAGAGCACAGTAAGACACAAATGTGTCCCCAGAGCAAAGGCCATGGCACAACTCTGGAGTCCGGAGCTGGAAACGCAGACGTCACAGGGCTGGGCGTCCATCACAGCTCTGACGGACCATCTGCTCCCAGTGTGTCTCAGCTCCTGCTGGAGGCTGAAAAGCCCTGCATCTGCTCCCTGTATCCACTCCCCATATCCGCTCCCCGTATCCGCTCCTTGGTTTCAGTTCACCACATCAGGCTCTGTCTCCATCATCACAGGCCCTCCTCCCCGCATCCAAGCAGTCCTCTCTCTCTGCGTGTCTGTCTCCAAACCTCCCTTTTACTCTAAGGACACCAGGTGTCAGACTGCGGGCCACCATCCCACAGCATGACCCCACAACCCTATTTCCAAATTCACTCCCATTCTCAGTACTGAGACTTAGAACGTCAAGGCGGCCTTGAGAGCAGAGTTCTACCCTGGCTCCCAGGAAGCATGAGAACCCCAGGTTGAAGCTCCACCACGGGGACCTTGTCAATAAATTATCCAGGTAATCAGGATGCTCTTTCTGGGGGACTAGCTCCCATTTCCCAGACATTCTAGGAGCATCTAAAATAGACATGTTTTATTGCTTCTCGGCCTTTTGGCTAAGATCAAGTGTAGTATCTGTTCTTATCAGTTTAAAATAGACACGTTTTGTGTAACTGTAAAAGTAAAACTTTTAGTAATAGCAAACGTTGCATAAGATAACTTCTAGTCTTTTAAAGCCTGCTTTCTCCAGGAATCCCGTGGGACGCTGCGCACAAGTGACTTCATCTTCACGCTCACAGCTGCCCTCCACGGAGCTCCAGCATCACCCTTCAGAACAGGCGGAAGCTAAGGCTCGGGTGCGAGGGCAGCTGCTGGAGGCTGCAGGTTAGTGAGCTGAGGAGTTCCGTTTAAGCCCAGGTCATCCTGACTCTGAGACAAGCCGTCGCCGCGGCGTCCGTCAGAAGCACACATTTAGCACTCCTGCAGCCTCTGCCTGTCACTCCCTTCCTCCCTGCGGACCCAGTGAGGCCCCTGATATCAAGGCTGCCCTGTCCCAGGTCCTGAAATCCTCATGCCTCCGTGTCCCTCCTCCCAGCTCCGAGTCATGGACCCAGACAGGAATTCTCACCCTGCTGTAGTCAGGCCGCAGATGCTGGCCTCCAATACCAGCCTGGCCTCCCTAGTTGCATGGGCAACGCCCTGCCCCTGCGCGTGCGCGCGCACGCGCGCGTGCACACACACACACACACACACACACACACACACACACACACTGCCTTCTGACAGAGCCACAGGCAACATGGGCCCGTGCCTACCTGGGCACAAATCATTAAAATCCTTTGGTCATTGTTGAAGAGAAGAGAACTTATATGCCACCTGCTGTGGTCACCACCTCGGCCTCAGACGTGAGATGGGGGTTGTAACAGCCCCCCATCTGCCCCCCAACAGCCATGGAGCTCACTCAATCCAGCAACCACAGCCTGTATGTCATTGTGGATCAGTGAACAGAGCTCAGGGTAAGCAGGGTGAGACGTGACCGCCCTTGTCAGGACCGCCCCTAAACCCCAACAAACTTCACCACGGAGGCAACGTTTATGTCCCTAAAGCTTCATGTTGACCAGACGAGCCGCCAAGGCCAGCAACTCCCTTGTGTTTTTCACACAAGGACTCAAGATATCGGACAACTTTGCGTGTAACATCAGGAGGTGTTCCATTTCCTACATGAGAACAGGGAAAGAAAATCAACTGATTTCAGTTCCTCTTTTTGTTTAAAAAGATCTACCCCTGCCGCTTTGCGATGTGCCCCAACCACAGATTCTAGAAATCCCCTTTGTCCTCCTGCCCTGACAAGCCAGCGACACAGGACATCTTTGTGAGAAGGCGTCTGTAAGAGAAGCGAAAGGGAAAGTGCCCCAAACAGAACCTTCAGGAAAACTTGTGCTGATTTCATAGTTTAGGCCAGTCATGATAGAAATCAATTCTGCAAGTCAGAATTCAGACAGAGTGAAAGTCATGAAAGTCCATTCACAGCGTAAACAGCTGGAAGATGCCGGAGACGCTGCGGCGGGAGCTGTGTGTCCTGTGATGCGGATGAGGTGTTCCCACTCGGGCCCCTGAGATGCTTCAGTGCCAAGCCCAGGAGGCAGATGGGTTTGGAATCCAGTGCGGAAGCTATAAATGTACCTGCCTTTCGTTTTATTTCAGTAACCCACTCTATTATTGACAGACAGCTGGGTCATGTGAGGTTTTCTTCATTGCATAGAATCTAAGAAAAAAATGAAAGCTTGCAATGCAAACTTTCCTCATCAAATGGACCCCACGGGAAAGAAAAAGCCAGGTGTCACCACCCTGGGGCCTGTTATTTGGAAGGAGTAGAGGAGCGAGGAATTGAAGCCACGTCACAGCAAACTCTCCCTCGAGCCCGCCCTCGGCCCCGCGTTGCCTGGTGCCACAGCGGTCACTCGCCCAGCCCCGCCCGCCACCCTCTCAGCAACCCTGGGAACCAGCGTTACGGAGAAGCCAGGGCTCAAAGCCAGTCTCAGCACGCGCTCAGGGACCCCCCAGCCCCAGCTTCAGCTTAGTGTCCTGGCCCCCCCCGCCCCAGGGTCTCCTGTTTGAACATCTGTCACCATCTGTCTCTGAGGGTCTGGTCTTCACTCACAAACCATCTGACCAGGATACATTTTAAAGAGCGGAAACATAAATGCAATCCGAAAGAGAGAACTCAGTTTTTAAAATTGGGTGCATGTGGCCTGCCTGCAGCCAGACCACCAGCTTCTGTCGAGTCTCCTCCCGAAGCCAAAGCTGGGGTTTTGTGACCCTGCAGGAGCCCAGGGCAGAGCTCAGAAAGGAGAGCGTTCCGCAGACAAAGCAGGGGGAAGTGGGCCTGGGAGGAGAGGCCTGGGGGGCGGCCTGGGGCCGGGGGCGAGGCCTGAGGGGTGAGCCTGGGGCTGGGGGCGAGGCCTGGGGGGTGAGCCTGGGGCCGGGGGTGAGGCCTGGGGGCGGCCTGGGGCTGGGGATGAGGCCTGGGGGGAGGCCTGGGGCTGGGGGTGAGGCCTGGGGGGCGGCCTGGGGCCCGAGGCGAGGCAGGGTGGGGGGGGTGAGCCTGGGGCTGCGGGTGAGGCCTGGGGGGCGGCCTGGGGCTGGGGGTGAGGCCTGGGGGGGCGGCCTGGGGCTGGGGGTGAGGCCTGGGGGGCAGCCTGGGGCTGGGGGTGAGGCCCAGGGGAGCTGCGCTCTGCGGGAGGCCTGGCGTGGGGAGGCCTGGTGGGGAGAGGTCCCTCTGCTGCTGACTGCCTGCGGTGCTAGACGCACAGGCTGACAGAAAATGCTTATCAAAGAGAACCTCCCCAATCTGATCATAATTGATGCAATGTTCTGTGTCGAATCACTTCCTGTTTCCTGATTGTGGATAAGAAAAATGTGATTTAATCAGAGCATTTGCCACAGTTCAGAGCCCCCGCAGACGAAGCCAGGTGCCGCCTGCCCTTCACGAAAACACCAGGGTGATCCAAGATGCAAGGCGTCTGCTCACAACCATGGCCACACACACAGCAAAACCAGCCACAGCCCCAATCACAGCCACGGGAGGAAAAAACTGCAGGCGCCCCAAGGAGAATGGAGGACGACTCCACAACAGACCCTCCGCCTTGCCAGAAGTTAGCTTATGAGACCATCAGCTCCTGAAAGAGGCGGGTGGAGAGGACACAGTTCCACCCAGTACCTTCTGCTCTGCCCCAGGACGACCCTCCTCGCTCCGGAATGTCAGCCACAACCCACACTCGTTTAGGCAGAACTGCTGTTTCATCCCAGTTTCACATCGGAACAAATCAAGAATCAGAAAGAAGGGCCCTGCGCACAGTCGCAGGACCCGCGGGCTCGGGGTCTGGCCCCTCCAGCGGTGCCCTCAAGCCCTCCCGCTCTGGGGGAGGGAAACAGAGGGAGAGGCCCTCCACCTGACCAGCCCTTCCTAAACCTCAGGGACCTGCGTGCCCCCTGAGATGGACCCCGAGCCCTTCATGTGTCCCAGGCATGGTTACAAGCAGAGATACAGAAGCATTAGAAGATGAGCAAGATCTCCGCTCTTAAGTAACTGAGAATATTCTAAGCAGAGGCAGCAGATAAAACAATAATAGCTAAGGCAGACGGGGGGGGCCAAGAGACATCAGTGACTTGGGCACGTCATAGAGAGTTCTGGACATGGGGGGACTACCCTCAGGATGTGGGGCCTAGTGAAGGTTCCCCACAGCAGGGGACCCACGCAGATGCCTGGAGGAGGGGCCGCTGGAACACAGGATGAGTCTGCACAGTTGTGCACACGGCCGGTGAGGGCCAGGCTTGGACTGTGCGAGGGAGGGCTCCGTGTGGGGGCCCCACTTTGAGCACAGGGGACCATGGTAGGGCAGCAGGCTTCTCCCTAATGAAGTGTGAGCCATGGAAAGGGGCTGAGCGGAGGTCCCCCCAGCTGGCTGAGCTCACAGCAGGCCTGTCTGGGCACTAGAGGTTCAAGGGCAGCAGGAGGACGCTAAGGAGGCGATGGTCATAGCCCAGGGGAGAGCTGCTGAGAGCCAGACCAGGGGTGAAGGGCGTTCCGGACGAGCGTGAAGGCAGAGCCTGCAGGATTTGCTGATGGACCAGGAGGGGAGTGACGGGACAGCCAAGGGTGACCCCAGGGTTTCGACCTCTGCCACAGGAAGCGTGGAGTGACCGGGAAGTCGAGGGAGATGCTGAGAAGACTTCCTCCTCTGCAGACGGGCATAGCTTCATCGTCCCCACGTCCCCTCTGTGCATGTCCAGAGGACTCCCCCCAGACTCATCACCATTTTGTATGAAAACCTTTAAAAGGTCTGCATTCCCGTTCCCACAGAAATGATGAAGAGAAGCCTTTGGGCTGAAAAATGACCCATAGTTTCTGTGGTGAGCACATTCCGATGGAAACTGTCATGTAACGCCAGGAAAATGATCTCTGCACGCGGAAAACTTCGTGTTTATCAGTCACGCTCTCTTTTCTCAGGAGAATCTAGAAATGCAAAGTATTCATTTCTACCAAGAGGCAGGCACTCTACGACCTCCCGTTTCTGTGTAACCTGTGAGAAGGGCTGGGAGCCAGCAGGGTGGGTGGGACGCCCGGGTCCCCGAGGCACCCCTAAGCCTCTCAGCAGAAAAAAGAACAGCCAGGTCCTCCCTCACGCCGCTGCTGCCTTTCTCTCCTCTCGGAGTCCCAGCCTCACCGGCCTGTCCTCACCAGGACGCAGCAGGCGCCTTGAAGTCTGCGGACCCCAGCCTCTTGCTCTCCATTTTCACCGTGCCCAATGCGGCACCATGGGCGTCTTTTTAAAATGCGAGCGCGGTAATCCTCTTCATCGCTCACATTCTGCAGTCTCTTCCCATCACCTACGAGCCAGAGTCCCAACTCCTGGAACATATGTCCTACCCTCCCCGGGTGCAGACCTCATGTCCTCCCACCAACCCTACCGGAGCCTCCGGAGACTGTTCTCTTTCCTGAACACGACGCAGTGGCCAGTGCCCCCCTCCACACTCTCTGATGCCCGGAGCACCATCCGCCGTACCATCAACCATTTCGCATCCTTGCAGACCCACCTGCTACGATCAGTCCTGAGAGGCCTGCCAAGACTCCCCCCCATGAAGTTGGGCACTCCTCACAGGTACACCTCAGTCACCTCCCTTAGCGTCATGCCCATCCCCTGTGTCTTTGGCCGACTCACCCGGAAGCCCCACTTCCCAGGCTGCAGCCTGACACGCCTGCTGCCTTTACAGGGAGTGAGCCTCCTGCCCAGAAGCACACGACGCTCGACTGTCTCTAGACTGTGGTCTCAGAGAGCAAGCTCTCCAGTTTGTTACCCTCGGACCTGGAGCCGTGATCTGGGATCAGGAAAGAATGTGTGAAATGGATAGAACAAGGATCTTGAACTAAAGACTGAAACATAAGCAAAAGAGGTAGACAGAAATCTTCAGAAAACAAAGCCAATGAATTAGAACCACAAAGGAGGAGAAGATAAGGAGGTGTGAATTATCAGACAAAACCTAACAGTAGACCAGCCTCAGAGCCCCAGTTTAGAACTCGGAAGTAAGCAGGAAGCACCAGGTCCAGGCTGAAGACATCCCAGGCAAACCGAGAGATTCAAATCTTAACCTCAGGAAGGGTCATTGAACATCAGGGAGGAATTATGAAACATCTTAGAGATATGTCGATCTCATATAAATAGTCTTAAAGACATGAACAATGCCATTAGCAATGACCACGTTAGCAATGAGGTCACAGATTCCCTACAAAGGAAAAGAATCAGGTCCCTGTTAAACATGATATGCGAGAATAATTTCAAAACTCTCAAAGAATATTGCTTACAAAAGGTTATATTCAAATTCAAGGCTAACTAAAAGACCTGGCCAGAAAAGCAAATTAATTACAGGAGTTATGAAAGAAACTTTTGAAAACAATCAAATCAGAGTAGAATTTAAAACTATAAGAATGGTTGAACATGGTATTTAAAAACAGAGTGAACAATGTGATAAGTAAAGCGTGAGATTGGGCCAATTCTCAGAAAGAAATAGAAACAACACAGACATTAATTAATGACATGCTGACCAACAGCACGGTCAATAGTCAGGGTCTGGAATGACAGTGTCACTGACTGAAGGATTAATTAGAACGAAAATGCTAAGTGTCTCTTCTTAGGAATGGGAGGAAGGTTTGGAGGACAATGGATGCATGTGTGTGCATGGCTAAGTCCCTTCGCAGTTCACCTGAAATGGTCACAACACTGTTAATCAGCTATACCCCAGTACAAAATATTTTTGTGTTAAACATTTAAAAAAGGCATCTGTGATGTTGATGTGCTCTGAAAAAACCATGTTATCTCTCCAGACGAAAGTGCATTGTGTATATCAAACTGCAAAACTAAAACTCTAAAACAATTATTAAAACATTAAAAAAAAACAGAAATCACAAGAATGACAAAAACATTTAGAATTAAAAAGCAACCACACATAACTGCAATGCCGAAGAGATCCACCCAAACCAAAATGACAGGGCACAGTGAAATCAACAAAGAAACATCAAGTCAATATAAACAATGAAGGGAAAACAAGGCTGAGAGTGATAAACAGCAAAGGATATGAGAAAACTGCATTAAAACGAACACAGAGGATCACAGTGATTTCATCATACATGCAATGCACAGTGAAGAGGTGTGATACAGGCTGCAATCTCTACCTCAATGCAACAAAACTAAAAGAATTTTTTTAATTTAAAAAAAGGTGAATTTGGAAAAAATTCTAAATAATTTTTAAGTTAAAGAAATAAAGCAAACTATTACTACAAACAACTTAGAAATTAATGCTGATACAACTACAATGGAAACGAGAGACTTCATTTTGGGGGGGCTCCAAAATCACTGCAGATGGTGACTGCAGCCATGAAATTAAAAGACGCTTGCTCCTTGGAAGAAAAGCTATGACCAAACTAGACAGTGTATTAAAAAGCAGAGACCTTACTTTGCCAACAAAGGTTTTTCCAGCAGTCATGTATGGATGTGAGAGTTGGACTATAAAGAAAGCTGAGCACCGAATAATTGATGCTTTTGAACTGTGGTTTTGGAGAAGGCTCTTGAGAGTCCCTTGGACTGCAAGGAGATCCAACCAGTCCATCCTAAAGGAGATCAGTCCTGGGTGTTCATTGGAAGGACTGATGTTGAAGCTGAAACTCCAATATTTTGGCCACCTGATGTGAAGTTCTGACTCATTTGAAAAGACCTTGATACTGGGAAAGATTGAAGGCAGGAGAAGGGGATGACAGAGGATGACATGATTGGATGGCATCACTGACTCTATGGACATGAGTTTGAGTAAACTCCAGGAGTTGGTGATGGACAGGGAAGCCTGTCCTGTAGTCCATGGGGTCGCAAAGAGTCCAGGATATGACTGAGTGGCTGAACTGAACTGAACTGAAGGCTACAGATGAAAATTTATGGACTGTAGTCAGAAATTCATATCCTTCATCACCTGCATTGTTATTCAAAACTGAAATTAAAGAAATGCAATTTAAAACTACAATAGTACAATGCTTTCATCCTGAAATGGGCCAAAATTATTTTAATGACAATTAAGTTAGGGTGGTAAGCTTCCCTGGTGGCATCAGTGGTAAAGAATATACCTGCCAATGCAGGAGACCCAGGTTGGATCCCTGGGTCGGGAAGATCCCATGGAGGATGAAATGGCAGCCCACTCCAGTACTCTTGCCTGGAGAGTCCCATGGACAGAGGAGACTGTCGGGCTATAGTCCACGGGGTCACAAAAGGGTCGGACACAACTGAGAGACTAAACAACAGCCCAAAGAGGGATTCTGTAAAGAAATGTTCGCTCTCATCTCGTACCAGTGGGAGTGGACGCAAGTGAAACGTTCAGAAGTTTGTCAGTAAGTAGCCAAAGCCTTGCAATGGTGAGTTCCCTTTGTGACCCAGCAATTCCACTTTTAAGAATTTATCTTAAGAAGATAAATGATCACAAAAGTATAAAGAGGTTTACTTCCAAGCCTTTTCCTCCCAGCATCGTTTGCTATGGAGACACTCTGGGAATGTGGCGGGAGCTGAGTGACAGGGTCCGTCCAGGGAGACCCTCGCAGTGACGAGTGCCCGGCGCGGCTCCCGGGGTGGACGGGCCCGTCTGTGCAGGCGAGCGGGAGCTGCCGCGGAGGCCAGGTTCGTCATCAGCAGACGTGCACACAAACACACGTGCCCACAGGTAATTACCGCGCCTTCACATCCTCACAACCCTGACTGCTACAGAGGAGAAGCGAGATGGTTCAGGCTTGGGTTCGGACCTGTGTTTCCTAATTTCCTATCGTGAGTGTGAGTGATTTGCCATCCTTCTGGTTAAAGTCGCTAGACGCAAGCAGTACAACGTGAGGGAAGGCGGTGACTGCTGGTCACTGACCGGCTTGACATCACTCTTCGGTACCCAGCTGAGCGGGTCCCTCTCGGAGACAGCGAAGACAGAACCCGGACTGAGCCTGTGTTTGGACAAGTCGCTCCTTTGACTGAGAAGAAAGGGGGGGTCTCAGAGAGGGCAAGGGACTCGCGAGGCCCACTCAGAGTTCTGAACAGAAGGGTCAGCATCTCCACCACCAGCCTCAGCTCAGGGCCCTGAAACACCCCGGCTCTACAGGAAATGAATTCTGCCCCCTGCAACTGAAAAGGAGAGCGGGGAGCTTCTGAAGTACAGCTTGTACGAACGTGAAGACCCCTCGTTATCCCCCGCCCATCGCCGAACCCGACGTGATGGCGGGGTGCCCCCCGGACCCGGAACTTGATCCCTCCGCCACCGGAACTTGATCCCTCCGCCACCGAGGGGCGGCGCAGGCGGGGACTCGCGTCCGCCGCCCCCACAGCACGCGGGTTCCGTCCTGGCCGCACTGCGGGGCAGACGCCCCTTCTCTGTGGTGACTGCAGAGAAGCCAGTACTGAAGCACCGACTCCAAGCTTGTTTTTAAATCTGACTGGATTGCAAAGGGTGATTTACTGTCAGGGCGCCTGTCGAGTGGCTCAAGGAAGTCCCCTCAGCTAAAGAGGAATTGTACTCGCGGCTTTCAGCCTGACGTCTCCCCCTCGGGGGGATTTGAAAGTGGTTGTGAAAGGGAAAAGGAAAGTCAGACTTCCCACAGCACCTCGGTGGGCGCTCGGTCAGGCTGTGTCTCCATGGTTGTGTCTCCATGGAGACCAAGGTCGGCTCTGGAGCTGGAGAGGCAGCCATCACACCCTTGCGCTCGGGGTGGCGGAGTCGGGCCGGGGGGACACGAAATTCCAGAGACCCACACAGAGGACAGAGATCCTGCAAATCCTCCTGAGGGCTCTCGCCCTCCTGACGCCGAGACGAGGCCTGAGCCAGGCTCCGAAGCAGGACGTGACTCAGCAACGGCACACGAGTGCTCCGGGTGAGGAGGGAGACGCAGGCCTCCCCTGGGGGTGGGGGAGAGTCTCAGAAGATCAAGGCTGTGGAAGCGTCTGGCAGAGTCAGAGACGGGAGATCAAAGGCGCCCCTGCGCTCAATGTTTATTCAACAAGTACAGAGATTCAAGAACCAAACTTCTGCTGAGTTGTCTCGACAGGTCACTAAAATCAAACAGGAGGGCGGGGGGCGCGGGGAGCAGGACCACGACTCGGAGGACTCAGAGCACTGGGAGCCGGGCGAGAGAGGCAGGTTCTGCCTCCCTCGGTGAGCCGGGTGTGCCCAGGGCCCGGCAAAGCGGCAGGCGCGCTCCTCCTGTGGGGCGCTCACCACCCCATCCTGCCTCGAGGGAGACCACCGAGCGCAGCCTGGCCCAGGACGAATGACGGCCAAGGTCTCGGGGGTCAGAGCCGGGCCCCCTCCAGGAGGACGAGGTGCAGGCAGAGCTGTCTCCGGCTGCAGGGAGCTGTGAGCGCCCCCGACGGCCTCCCCTCTGTGCCCTGCACGTACGAGCCCAGCCCTCAAGGACTCAGCCGGGGATCCTCCCGCGCTCCAGTCCTGCCCACGGCCTCCCCTGCATGCTCAGGCACCCACCCTAACCCTCACACCGCTCAGCTTGCATGCATCTTCCCCACTAGCTGGGACTCCTCTGGGGGCAATTTCCGTCTGTGTCCCCAAACAGACCTCTTCCGAGGCCTGCCTGCCGTGCGTGATCAGCTCTCAGGGTCCAGAGCGCGTGCTTCAGCCGTGCGGGGCCACGGCCCAAGCTGATCCCCACTGGCTTCTTCCGCGCCCGCATGGGGATGCGCCACCCAAGGCAGCCTGGCCCCCAGGAGCATCTTCCACCCTCAGCGCCCAGCCCAGGCTGCCTGCACAGCCAGCCCGTGGAGACCCACGGGGTGAGACACACACATACCCTGGGGCAGCCTCCCTGCCCCGCTCCCTTCCCAGGGATTCAGCCATCAGATCGGGGCTTGCTCGCTGGAGGGGCCTGGGAGAGTCTGATGAGCGAGCAAAGAACAGTGTCCATGCGCTCCTAGCTGCCCGACCAGGAGTCAGAGGACACAGAGGTCAGAGACCAGGTCCAGGTTAGTCCAGACGCCCCTGGGCTCAGACAGCCTGGGCCGGTCACTTAGTAACTCCCAGTCCCAGTTTTCTCAGGTTAGGGTTGTAACCACCAATGTACATTTTGGTTTGGGGAGGGGGTTGCTTGAATTATAAAAAGACCACACATGTGAAAAGTCATTATAAGCCCCAGAGCCCTTCATTCATTCATTCACGTTCATTCTGAATGTGTGTCGGGCGCTTAGGACGTGGCAGGATCTGATCAAGAAACCACGGATACAGTAATTTTCACCAAGCCCCGCAAGCACCCTTTCCTCCAAGCTTTCACAAAAAGCACAGCCTGCTCGGCATCCTAGGCTACTTTATGATAAACACATAAAGTGTGTTCATTAAATATTTGCTGAGAAATCAATGCATGCTCGCAGTGAGTTCCTTCGCAGTGAATTTATCTTCTCAACAAAAGCCTTTCCCTTATCTAAAGTCACAAGGAGATCACTTACTTTATCCGTCCAATGTATACTGAGTATCCGCCTACTCTCTGTCAAGAATCTGCTAACGCGGAAGAAAGAAGCCTGAAGCTGTCCTGCTCCAATACTGGAAGCATCAGTGGGCTGCGAGGGGGGCGGGCAAGTCGGCAGGAAACACAGAAACGCCTCAGGACATAAAACACTAGAAACTCTGCAAGGCCAGGGGCGGGGGGTGGTGGTCAGGGCAGGCTTCCAGGTGGAGGTGATGACCCTCGAGCCAAGTCTTGACAGATGAGTTTGGGTTTTTTCAGAACGAGGGCAGGTCGGCCCGTGTAGAGACCACTGTGTGGGGGAAGGCCCCGAGGGAAGACCCCAGGGGACGTGGCTGAAGATGGGGTCCGGGTACCAGAGGCGGGGCTGCAGAAGCCAGTGCTGGGCTGGTACCCACTCTCCCCAGGGGCCGTGGGGATGACCAGCGGAGGCCAGTGGAGGAGGAGGGCCCACCTTGGAGCTCACAGGTGACAGAAACCCCATCAGCCGTAAAGGCTGTTCTCATCGGCGGGGTGGGAGGCTTGTCTGGAGGTGAAGAGATTAGAAAGAGGGGCTTTGTGGGGAAGAACCAGCTGCCTCCAGACTGATGAATTCTGAGCTAAACTCAGCTCTTCCCCCTTGTTCACCTCCGTCTACAAGAAGAGATCCTCATTCAGCTCCCCCGCAAGGCTTCGACAAGCAGCCATTTCAAATGAGGACGCTGCAAGTTACCCTCAGGCCAGAACACATCGCTGGCCTGTGTCTGCGGCTTCCAGGGAGAGGGCGAAGGCAGCGGCATCCACCCTCCACCCTCAGCGGCTCCTCCGGCTCCCTGGCCCTTCATCACTCGGTGGCTGGACATGGCTGGGCTCAGCGTCCCACCCAGTTCCTGCTGCCCCAGAGCCCCATCCTCCAGCCTCCCAAGGCTGTGCCCCATTTGCCATTAGAGAGGATCACACAGCAAAGGCGCGTTCACTGGGGTTGGAGAAAGACTCTGGCCCAAGTCATCGGCGGCGAGTGTGGCAGGGGGTGAGCCAAAGGCTCGATGCTTTTCCCACACGTGGGAAGGCGCGGTCACCTCTGGACATCAAAGCGCTTTCCTAACCCGTGCCCCCGGGAACCTGGGCTGGGCCAGGCCACCGCAAAGTGGAAAGAACTCAGGTGTGGAGTCAGAAAGATCTGGGCTTGAGTCCATGCTCCACCTCTGACTTCAGGGCAAGGTAATCAGCCTCTCGAAGCCTTAGATTTCTCTTTTGGAAAGTGAGAACAAATTACCTCTCAGAGCTGTGGAAAGGATCAGTCATAATGAAGTAAAACACTTATCAGTTTCCTGGAATGAAGTAAATGCTTAATAATCGGACTTCAAGTGGCATAGTGGTGAAGAATCTGCCTGCCAATGCAGGAGACGTGGGTTCAATTCCCAGGTCAGGACAGTCTGCTGGAGGAGGGCATGGCAACCCACTCCAGTATTCTTGCCTGGAGAATCCCATGGACAGAGGGGCCTGGGAAGCCAGAGTTCCTGGGATTGCAAAGAGTTGGACATGGCTAAGCGTGCACACACACACACACACAAGACATAATCTTACTTCTGAACTATGGCTTTATCCTAAATTTTATAATGTCTTTATCTATTACCACAGCAGGTTATAATAAATGGAAAGTTTCTAATTTCTGGCTTTTACCCTGTGAACTTTCTTGAAAGCCTCCACCAGTTTTTCCTGCTCCAAGCTGGTATGAGACAGTGTCTGATCTAATGTAGTATAGAGACCACCCTGTCTGATCTAACATAACGTATGGACCACACTGCTTCGAGGCACGCCTTCCCTCAGGCACGCCGTGACCTCAGCGCTGCACATCCTGGGCAGGTGTGAACCCCTGTTGAGTGAGAAAAACACGAGACACAGAATAACACGGTGGAACTTCACTCTCACAACGGATTAGGTCCAAGAACTGTATTCCAAGGTGTGTTTTGAGTGACTCCCTGTTCACTGTGAAGGCCCACGGGTAGATGCACGGTCCCAGTCTCAGCTCCCGGTCTCGCCGACTGCTGCAGGGATCCTCCCGGCAGCTGCAGCCTGCACCCTCTGGTCTGGAACCTGCTTCACCCCCGGGCTGACCCGTGCAAACCCTGCAGGCCCCTCCCCGCTCAGCGCTCAGCTGCCCGGCAGCTTCCTCTGCCCCCCATTCCCCCCCGGGCTGCTTAAAGGTGCTTTCCCACCGAGCTCCCCCAAGTGACCGTGTGTGGGTCTCACCCGAGTCTGTGGTTTTGCCAAACATAAAGCAGTCTATAGCACAGGTTCATCTCATCACCGGGGCCCGCAGAGAAATCACAGGTTCAAACCCGCAGCCTTGATTCACGTGAAATGGAGACCACGGCCTTGGGAACATGCCTGAGAAGATCCAAGGCACCCCAGCCATGACCTTCAGGGCCACTCCAGGAACCGAACACACAGCCTCCTGAGAAACTTCCCTCAAGAGAAACTCGCAGGCCCATCGCCTCCACAAGGCCGCAGTCAGCACCTCCGGCGACTGTCGAGCTAAGCCCCTGACCTTCCTTCTGGACCCTCCCAGCGCCCTCACAGAAGGCTCCAGAGCCTCTGAGAGATGCTGGCCAGGCCCCGCCAGCCAGGCCGGAAGGCCGCTCCTGACACAACACGAAAGCAGCTCTTACTGGGGTTCCCCGAGCAAACCTCCAGGGCTTACATTTACCACGTGCTCCAAGATGTCCCTGGAGAAGGAAATGGCAACCCACTCCAGGATTCTTGCCTGGAGAATCCCACAGACAGAGGAGCCTGGTGGGCTACCGTCCATGGGGTCACAAAGAGTCGGACACGACTAAATGACTCACACACACACCAAGACACCACCCATCAGGAAAATCAGGCCTTAACAGGAGGGGTTCCAAGGGCACCCACTGGACAGGAGTCCAGAAAGCAGGGGTGAGAGGAGCCACAAGCCACAGGCGAGGCCAAGACAGGCAAGCTGGGGTGGGTTCTGTGTGTCTGATGCCAAGGAAGAGAGAGCCAGTGGGCGGCACATCCAGAAAGGGAGGGGGCCGGTTTGTTCGAATGGCAGGCCCACCACTCTCTCCTGAAGGTCCTGGCAGGAGTGTGAAATGAACAAGACCACTTACAAGGATCCGTCCTCATGGCAAGGCTCAGAATGGATTGAAGAGGCATCAGGAGGCTCAGAAGACATTTCAGGGGCAAAAACGTAAAGTCCGAGAGCCCCGGCAAGGCTGAGGACATAGCTCGGGGTCCCAGCTGACCATCAGGGTCCCAGGCACCTGCCTACGAGCATCGCCCACCCCCCCACCCCCGGAGGAGGCAGAAAAGCCACAGCTTGGATGTCACAGGTCAGAGAAGGGGAAGAGCCTTTGAGGGCAGCTGCCGCAGTGAGGACATGCCCCACAGTGAGCCATCAACGCAGAAGTCAGAGGACTCGAGCAAAATGATTCTCTGCTGAGCTTTCATTGCAGTCTCCTAAAGAACTAGATGGAAGGGAAAACTACCCTGGGAAAACACACCACCGTCTTGTATTGCTGTAGACGATGCAAAATCGGACACTGGAGGTCCAGAAGTTGCATGTCTATAAATTTTTAAACTCGATGTGAGAAAGCACTCTGAGGTTAGAGAGGCCATCTCCGCTGATTTTGTGCCCTCGGCCCCGGGCAGGCGTCCGAAATGTCTAAGTGCAGAATAAACGCTGGTGAGCCCTGGGAGTTCGTCCGGGAGTTCCAGCCACGCGCCACGGCCGGCCGTCACTCCTGGAGCACCACCAGGGGCCACACCTCGCCTGGGTCTGAGCCCTGTGACTATCCAGCAGTCTCCCACGGGCGAGAGCGAGCCTGCAAAAATTACATCTCACGGCGGTAAGGGAGGGGCTGACAACTCGGCCCACCCAGCTGGAGCGAAGTCCGTGGGCGCTACCGCCTGCCAGGCGGCTGGCCTTCTGACTCCAAAGAGGCGGGGCGTGGTCCCTGTGACATCACAGGACAGACTTCAGGCCACTCCCACGTGTGCAGGCCTGTGTCCTGGCCAGCACGGGCGCTGACCCGGGCTCCTGTGGGCAGCACGGGAGGCACCATCCTAACACAGGCCCAGGGATCTGCCCTCCTCGCTCTGAGCGTCCAGAGAGGGGCGTCATCCTCACACGGGCCCAGGGATCCGCCGTCCTCGCTCTGAGCGACCAGAGAGGGGCGTCATCCTCACACGGGCCCAGGGATCCGCCGTCCTCGCTCTGAGCGACCAGAGAAGGGCGTCATCCTCTCTGACCCTGGGAAGGCGAACTTAATAGCAGACACCCTTCTGCTCTCTGAGCTTACGGTGTGGTGATAGGAAGGAGGTTGTTGTTATTTAGTCACTCAGTCGTGTCCCACTCTGAGACCCCGTGGGTTACAGCCCACCAGGCTCCTCTGTCCATGGGATTCTCCAGGCAAGAGTACTGGAGTGGGTTACCATTTCCTACTCCAGAGGACCTTCCCCACGCAGGGACTGAGCCCACGTCGCCTGTGTTAGCAGGTGGATTCTTTACCACTGAGCCTCCAGGGACACCCGATAGGTGTGTCCTATAACACCTAACAAGGCAATAAACAATTAGTAATACAACTGTGTCGTGGAGACGGTCTGTGTAACTAACGTGGTAAGTCACGTGCAGCCATGTTCCAATTCCGTGTCGTCTTTAGCTGTGTCTAAGTTTACCTCCCCTACTAAAGTTTGGCTTCTTGAGGTCAGGGAACGGGTCCCACCCTGCGTGTGTCTTGGCAGCTCATAGGTCCTGACGTGGTTTACACATGAAAGCTACTTGATAGACGCTCATGAATTTTATCTGACGGCTCAGTGAGGCAACTGGCTGGCGTCCACACTATTGCTCACCTGATATGTTTCCGCCCGAGTAACACACAGCAGACACGGCCTCTAGGCACGAAGGGTCTCCCTTCCCATGGACTGGGGGCTGGAGCTCGGGGACCAGGGCAGACAGCAGCCCGCATGGGCCTCTCGGCAGCTGACACCCGGAGAAAACGGTCCCCACCGCGCCAGGGACAGGCCTGCTTTGTCTCATGAACATCCGTCTTTTCTGTCCCTGAGGACAACCGTGATAGTGTTTTTATTGTGATGGTTCTGTTACCACAAAGGAGAAAGTAGGAGAGGAAACAAAAACGAAAAACACAGCGACACTCATTGGCTCATTTTGTGGTCAGGAGCTCTGCTCAGCTCACAGCAGATTCTGGCCTTTCTCTATGTGGCAGTGCTCAGGGTGCCCTGCTCTGGCCTCCGGGGACCCCAGGCACCCCAAGCCAGCCCCCACTGCCTGCCTCCTCACATTCTGCTGCTGGAGCCTTTCCTCCAGAGATTTACTTGTGTTCTTGCTCCAAGTCTGGTGGCCTGGAAGTATTAAATTTTTTTTTCTTTGCACTTTCCATTGCCACACACAGCTGCAGATCACAGCAAAGCAGGGAAGCGCTGGGGGCATCCCCATGTGAGACCCCGACCCGCAGCTGCACCTGGGGCTGGTGCTTTATCTGCCTGCGGGGTGCTGAGCAGAGATGCATCCTCTCCCACGTCTTCCTTCTGCACCTTTGGAGCATGCTCATTGACATTTACAGACAAGGGTTTGCTTCTTCACCTTCACGACCTGCATGACTCTTAAATAAAAGGCAATGCTTTCTTCTCTTTCGTAGAAAGCAGGCACACTCTATAATACTGTATGTCATCTGCGCCACTAGGATTAGATTAGTCAGGAGGACACTGACAGGTAATTGGACGGTAGAACTCTTCCTTGATATTCTGGAACCTGGTTCTTGCGTGTATTTCTTCATACTCCGTAGTTACAGGAATAATGAAAATACTGAAAGCTTAAGGACACTGTCTCTTCCTAAGCCGGTTTAGAAGCCAGCACCCGCAAACTACCCTCCTTTCTAAGCGCAGACACAGGACTGAGCGTCCAAGGCCCTGGGCTGCAGGAACTTTGGACAAATAGCTTCCCCTCCAAGGATCCCAGTTCTCTCACTTGTAAATTAAGGCAACCTGCTGGGCGTGTCTATGGCTATTTCTAGCACTTTCCATGAGCTGAGGGAGGTGGGCCACCTGGCTGCCCCCACAGCTTACGCTGGGGTCCTGAGTCGGCGTCTTGGAAAAGGTGCCAACGGAGACGCAGGAAACACGAAATCAAGAAATGTCCCGCTCATCGCCCACTGATGCCTTATTATAAAGGCATATTATAGGGAGAATCAGGCTCTTACAGCTCAGGGGGGCCGTGCGGGAGAACACCAAACTCCAGAGCAAAACCAGGAGGAGGGAAGGAAAGCAGACGTCGGGAAACAGCAAGAAGCCGCGCCCTTTACTGAGCCCATCAGACGGGAGCGGGAAGCCGGGACGCAGACACAGGGGAGCCCGGGTCTCAGGACTCTAAGGAGAGGTGGTAACAGCGACGGCCGGCGGGGCAACGCTCCACTCGCCTGTTTCCGAAGCCTCTTCTTTTCTCTCAACAAACAGCAGTTCATGATCAGACAGTGGTGGGCACCGAGGACCCGGAGAGGAGGTGGACACGGGGGTGTGATAGAGGGGCCTCGGGTTTCCACGGGGGCCCTGTGGCGGAGGGTCCGAGGTGCCCCAGAGGAAGGCGGCACGAAGCCGCGGGGCTCTAGCGGAGATGTCTGAGCAGAGTCACACAGGCATCTGCTAACAGCAGTCATCTGCGCGGGTCGGCGCGGAGACCCCGGCGTAACCCAAGGAGGGGTTCGCTCCGCAAGATGAGAGCAAGGTGGACAGACTCCAGCAGGCTGCTGCTGGCAGGCAGCGCGCGAGCCACGCTCCCGGCCCAGTGTGTCAGTTTGCCTCGGCAGGAGCCGCCAGGAGCTGAGGCCGCCCCCTCCTCGGGCGGGCGGCGGTGGGGGCGGGGGGCTCACAGATGCATCACCCTGCGTTCCTGGGCTCAGCGTCTTCTGACGGCGCTGGATTTGTCCTTAAAGCACAAGAAATCCTGCTTTCAAGTGCTCTAAAAATATAATAAACCCACAGAACCGGCCGCCATGATGGGGGGGGTGGAGAAAGCAAGGAGGAGAGAAGCGCAGCCTCCCTTCTTCCTCTTGGCAGCCTTCTGTTTCCAGATGGGCTCCCTGAGCATCTATTTTTCAAAAGCCCCGGTCCCTGCGCTCGGCGCCTGCAGCATGGCCTGAGCATCCCCTGAACCAGAGGAAGCTGCTACAGCCCAGGGCAGCATCTGCCCCCCGCCCCTCCCCCCCTCCCCCCTCCCTCCCCCCCCCCCCCCCCCCCCCCCCCCCCCCCCCCCCCCCCCCCCCCCCCCCCCC
>JADEYB020000029.1:41848825-41913108 GCA_015832495.2 Alces alces | reverse complement strand
GAGATGGTGGCCTCCAAGTCGCCAGTGAGGTTTCTATGGAGACCTTTAAGTCAGGGCTGAGATGAGCTGCTCTCAGAGCTCGGGGCAAGTGTGGAAACGTGGTGACCGTGATGTGCGCAACAGGAGAGGCAGGAGCCAGGAGATACTGTCGCTGCCAGCCTTTCCACGGGTACGAGCCCTCCCCCGGCTCACATCGCACAACCTGAAAGAGAAAACAGCAACGCGTGATCCGGGACAGGAGCGCAAAGAATCCGCTCCCCGCTCCCTGCTCCACGGACAGGGGCCTGACTGCTCGCAGGCTTGGCAGCCGGTGGACAGCCCCAGAGGAGAAGCCCCACCCCCAGGGTGCTCTGACAGCCAGGCCCCCAGCACGGCGCTGCGAGGCTGGAGTGACGCGCCAAGTGCACCCTGGTGACCCAGGAGTCCCCCTGGTTGACCACAGCTCCCGGAAAAGCAGTGGGTGTTGTCGGGCGGCATCAATGTGCCAATGGGAGGCAGCTGGCCACTGCTGCAGGGGACGCGGAGGAAGGTGTGCAAGCTGGTTCTCATGTCTGTCCTGGTGAAGCCGGGGCTGATGCCCTGGGGGCTCCACTTGCCATAGGGAAGTGCCCCCCAGCATCACCCCAACAGGGTCACCGTCTTCCCCGCCGTCCGCATGCTCCAGGTCACCTTCCCAAACCCAGTCACGGAGGGCTTCACACAAACTCACATCAGAAGCGGCCTAATCAAACTCACACAGGGGCGATCTCAGCGGTGCGTGTCCACGTGTCCGCGCATCTCGGACTCACCCCTACGGCAGCTCTAGCAGTCACGTGGTCGGGACGCCGAAACCACATATGCAGCGTCAGGCAGGGCAGCGTCCCCGTGGGCCAGCACATGCACACCCACGTGGAAGCGTCACCTGACCCCCCAGCCCCGAGGCCGCCGCATCCCCAACGCCGCACGGCTGGCGTTGACTCTGGGCCACGCCCTGCACTTCGTCAGACCTGCCTCTTCTGCAAAAATGATGATGTCATTCTACTACGATGAGCATATGAAATATTGCCCTTTGAAACATGTTCTTCAACCTAAAAGTTCATTTCTGAGCTTTGGCTCACTGGAAACAAAGACATTCAGGAAAGCAAATCATCGACTAAAACAACACAAAAATCGTATACAATAGAGCCTGAAATTAAACCACCATCTGACTCACAGAAAGCAAAATTTCCAGAACTGGACAAGTGGTCCGATCCGCATGTACCCAGCCGTCGGGGCCCAGAAGCACCAGTCCCTCGACCCCTGCTGGGTCCCTCCCGGGGGACCTCCCCCAGCCTCGTCCCACCAGGGCGGGCGGGGGCTGATGACACCTGCGGGAGACGCCGAGCTCCTCCCAGGCCTCCAGCTGGACTGCGATTCTACCTGAAGGAGAGGATCGCCTTTCGGGCTGCAACCGGCCACCCCAAGTGGCATCTGGGCCTGAGACCCGCCCTCCCTGGCCTCCCAGCAGCTCCGTCTTCTGCAGCGAGTTCCCGTTCCTCGTGCCTGAAGAGGCAAACAGGCCGGGAGCATGATGCTGTCCCACTGACCGCATTCTGAGCCCCAGTCCTGGGCACACAGACCCTGCGGCCTCCTGGGGGCATTGGCACGTATCTGGGACGGGTGTCCCGTCAGCCCCTTCCCTCACTGCCGGTCCCCGCTGGACCTCACAGGAGGGCGGCAGGCAGGCCTCCCCCCACCCCAGACTCTCTCTTTCCTCCTGGACTCTGCATCCGCACCCAAGAGGTTTCCAGCCGGCCAGCGTCCACATCGGTGGCCGGCTGCCTGGAGAACTGACTCCCAGGGCCTGGATGACCCCCCGACAGGAAATGTGGCCGCGCTGGGGCTTCCGACCTCCACCCCTTCCAGAAGGTGCTTCGTCTCGTCTCCTCGTCTCTGCTGGACTCTTCACCTGTGCCTCCCCCTTCTCTGTCCTCTTAGGACCCCCTAGAGATCCCGCAGACCCCCCTCCATCCATCTGGGAGTGAAGGGAGGACCAAGGGCCGCATTTGGCATTAGGAAGGACCCCCCACCCCCCCGCAGGATGTGTGGATGCCTCGGCACCAGCCCAGGGCTGCCTCCAGCCTCCAGGTGGAGGTGGTGGGCTCACCACCTCAGGGCAAGGAGTCCACCTGCCGCCTGGGCTGACCTCTCAGCACAGGCTCGCTGAGCTTGGGGCGAGCTCTTCTCAAATTCACGTGTGTGGATTTGAACCAGCAATGCGGTTTCCCTGGATGCATGGGTGAATTTTCAGACCCAACTAGACAGAGCGACCCTCCATCCTCCTGACAAGAAGCCACGGTCGCTCTGGACGGCAGCTCCCTGGGGGTCAGACGCCGCTGAGCAGAGCTGGCCGCACCCCCTCGCCCGCTCGGAAGGCTGCCCTGCGGTCACAGCCTCACATGCTTGACCTTGTTTCTGAACTTGTGTCTTTTTGAGTGAAATCAGAGAGACGAGGAGACCGGGAAGCTCGGACCCGCCCGGAACCATCCCCCGGCCTCCCTGGACAGTTCCTGGCTCCCCGGCCCGGGCCTCCTGGGCCTCGCCGCCCCTGATCCCAGCACTCTGGCAACCGCGGCCGCCCCACCTCTGCAGGGCCCGCACGGTGCGGGGGCTACGGCCTCGCCCCCCGGGGTACAGTGCCATCCCCACCCCTGCTGAGGGTGCCCAGCCTGTCCCCCTCAGCAGCGTCCAGAGCTTTCCTCACCCCGAGTCTAATGATTCTTGGGGTGCCCTGTCTGCAGTGGTTTGGAGAGGTGGGCACAGAAGGGGAAACGCCTGGCAAAACATCCCCAGGTACTGGCCCCCCCAGGTCTAGGAGTCAGGGTGGACCCCGGGCACCTGTTGGGGCCTGAAAACACCCCCGAGCCTGGGGCAGTGCCCTCACCAGCTCCGTTCCCAGGGGGACCGTCGTCCTCTTTCAACCGTCCTGAGTCCCTCTGCTCGGGTCTCATCCGGCTGGCAGCACCCAGCCAGGGCAAGCCACAAACATGAGTCAAGTGAATGTGTGGCTCTACACTTGAGTTCACGTCCTTTTATATTCACTGGAAACTGGCATAGCGCAGCCCAAAGATAAAAGGTAAAATGCACATGCTAATAATTCAAATTTTTGTTTTTTTCTTTACTTAAAACTGCATTAAAAGAAAGAAACAAACAAAAGAAAGTGAAGACGCTCAGTCGTGTCCGACTCTTTGCGACCCCATGGACTGCAGCCTCTGAGGTTCCTCCATCCATGGAATTTTCCAGGCAAGAGTACTGGAGTGGGTTGCCATTTCCTTCTCTGGAAGATCCTCCTGAACCAGGGATCAGACCCGGGTCTGCGGCGTTGTAGGCAGACGCTGTACTGTCTGAGCCACTAGGGAAGCCCAAGAGGTCTTGCACTCCTCCCCGTCAGGGCGTCGACCCCAGTCTCCCGCGGGACAGGCGGGATACTCACCACTAACAAGGAGTGAGCTCATTACTGCATTAAGTGTCCATAAAAGCGACACGACCTCCCTGGTGGCTCAGGCGGTAAAGCGTCTGTCTGCAACGCGGGAGACCCAGGCTCGATCCCTGGGTGGGGAAGGTCTCCTGGAGAATGAAATGGCAACCCACTCCAGTATTCTTGCCTGGAAAATCCCATGGACGGAAGAGCCTGGTAGGCTGCAGTCCACGGGGTCACAAACAGTCAGACACGACTGAGCGACTTCACAAAAGCAACATGGCAAGTCAGGGGAGAAACCGTGGAAGAAAAGAGAAGATCTGTGTCTTACTGACTCCAGTGCAGTCTGTCCAGCTTTCAGAACAATGGCTGCAATTTCATTTTGCACAGAAACCTGCAAACCGTGAGCCCAGCCCCACGCTCCGCACCCGGGAGCGCCACCACAGCGAGTCCCTGGGAGCTACTGCCCCCCACCCTCGGCTAACAGCACCCCTCTCCCCTCGATGGCCGCGCACACGGGCCTAGCAGGAAGGTCCCAGTCTGGACTCCAGACCACTGTTCTCAGCCCCGCTACCCCCCAGGTCGGGGGCCCAGTCCCGCGGGAGCACAGCACCACCCGCTCTCGGAGGGGGGCGCTGGCGGCTGCAGACAGACGGCTGGGCGGCCTGATTAGATTGGCCCAGACGCGCTCCGCATCAACCCGACTGACCCCTGACAGGAGACAGGTTGATTTATTATCCTGCCGGCGCCGCTGACAGGAGGCCCGGCGAGCTTGCCTCTGTCTGGCCATTTTTCAAGCTCTCTGCACACGAGTGGCACTCACATCCTCTGACACATTAGCATGGACGGCCCTGAGGAATGCTAAGAGCTCCGTCCAGACGCTGCTAAGAGGCTCCGGTGAACGCATCTAATCAGGGTGGTCAAAACCGTAGTCTGTGCGGCCCGAAAAGAAACACACGGCTTCACTAAAAAGCAGGCAGTGTGGACGAGGTGGGGCAGAGCCCGCGACGCGTCTGCACAGACTGTGAGTGTCGCACAGGCCAGGAGGCCCGGAGGCTCCCGGAGCCCACGGTCCCCAGCTCCCCACGCCCCACCCCAAGAGGACAGCCTGGGAGGTCCCATCAGAGGTGCCTGCAGCCCTTACATGCGTGGCCAAGCCCCCCCAGCACGTTCACAGCCCCCATCCACTCATCCACGTTGCTGGGCCAGCGTTTACGTCCACCGGAGCACAAGAGCAAGTTTGCCCGCAGCGCAGACGAGCTGGCAGGAGATGGGGCACCTCCGGAGGCCACGGCGCCCACTGCCCACAGGCGCTGCAGAGTTGGGGCTTCCAGGGGAGCGGCAGGCCCAGCAGGTCCCTGTCCACGTCAAAAGCAGGGTGGAAGGGTAACATCTGCTAACGGTGCTCATCTGCCCCAAGTTCACACGCACACCCGCGTGTTAGCGTGACTGCGGTCCAGTCACTCAGCTTCGTCCCAACCAAGCCCTCGGTGCCCTGACTCCCAGGGGTCAACCGAGGAGAGGCCAGGCCACCTGGCAGCCTGGCTCCCCAGTCACGGCCCTTCAACCCTTGGGCCTCCAAGTGTCCACCCGTCCACCGCGGGCGCCGAGATCCCTGCAAGACCGAGAGGATTCCGGAGACAAAGGGGCAAGGGCCGGGCAGGATGCAGACTCCAACGCGGACTGTGGACATGGGGACACTCCACGAGGCAGCGGCCTACGTCTCCCCAGCACTGGGGCCCGGCCCCTCGACCGCGAGCAGTCAGCTGTGTGGGTGCCTGGGCCCCCCGGGTGGAAGCTCCCACCTGCACAGGAGAGCATGGGCCCCTGCAAGGGGAAGCGGGGTCCTCCCCGCTCAGGCACAGGGCTCCTGAGTCAGCTGCAGCCGTGCAGGCCCACTACCACCCACGGGCCCCACGGAGCAGCACAGAGCGGCTCCTGGAGGTGACGGGGACAGAGGGGCCAGGCCACGGGGCGGAGTGTCGTTAGCCCTCTACGTCTGCAGAGGCGTCTGAGCGAAGCACGACATGTGCAGCGCTGGGGAGGGAGTAACAAGGAAAGAGGGAGGAGGAGGATTCCAGAAAGACAGTCCCAATGTCCCCGTGCGCTTGCACAGAGCACCCTGGAACAGGGACACTCGGCTGCCCAGACGCACCAGACCTCTGCAGTCCACCTGGGCGGCTAGAGAACCGCACTGGAGAACCCGATCACGGAACTGGGAAGACCAGAGACTGCCGGCTGGGGGTCTGCCAACAGCCCCACTCTCCAGGGAGGCCCACGCTCGACCAGCTCTGCCCACACGCCCAGCTGCCCAGCAACCGTCAGCCTGCCAGCCTCCATCATGAGCAGACGGTCAAGGAGTACCAGACGGCTGAGGAATGCTTCTAACGAGGCAGCCAGCGACCAGAACCATCAGGCAGAAACAAAGTAATCTGCAGGAGGCAGGGGCCGTGTAGGCAGGAGCAACCTGCAGAAGAGACTGCATCGTGAATGGGTGAAGATCTCATCCGACTCTCTGCGACCCCATGGACTGCAGCCCGCCAGGCTCCTCGGTCCGTGGGATTCTCCAGGCAAGAACACAGGAGTGGGTGGCCATTCCCTTCTCCAGGGGATCTTCCCGACCCAGGGATTGAAACTGAGGTCAGAGCAAAGCCAGCCCAGACCCTGAGGAGACAGCCTTCAAGGGCATCTCCTGTTTTTTAAGGCAGATGCCACAAACGTCCTTAAGAAGAATCCAGCTGAATTTTGAACAAACTGCTGCAGGACAAGCGTGGGCCAGTCTGGGTGTGGAACCTGGGGAGCCACAGCCAAGAAGGGATTTACGGAGACTCCAGGCTCTTTCCCATGCCCACCAGGGGACAGACAGAGATAAACAGGTCAGGATCTGTGAGATGTAGAACCAAACAGACGGATATGGAGGTAAAAGCGGAAACACACATCCTGGGGCTGCCCCGGCCCCACCCGCCGCATGGGCTCAGACGAGTCCTGTCTCTCCCAGAGGCTGGGCTTCCTCCCTGCATCTAAGAGGTGGAGTGAAGTGTTAGTCGCTCAGTCATGTGAGCCATGGACTGTGACCCCATGGACTGTAGCCCGCCAGGCTCCTCTGTCCATGGGATTCTCCAGGCAAGTATACTGGAGTGGGTTGCTGTGCCCTTCTCCAGGGGATCTCCCCGACCAGGGATTGAACCTGGGTCTCCTGCATTGCAGGCGGATTCTCTACCATCTAAGCCAGGTCAGGTTTGCATTTTCCACAGCATCTGCCAGGGCACCTGGAGATGGGAGGTGGCAAGATGCCTGGCCAACACTGACCTGATTAGCTCAGTATTTTAACTCTTTTATAAAGCTCCATGTGTGACACTACTGCTAAGATAATAATTAAAAGTACAGACCAGACAGTCCTAAGACCCTCACAAGGCTGCGAGGTTACGGGTTCACTACTTGGCCAGTTCTGGGCACCCCACTCTGCACACCTTAGAGACACCTGAGATCTTAAGAATGAAGCTGGGGGGCTCCCCTCTTCTCTAGCGGGAGCCCCCACGGTCTCATGCACACCGTGGTTGTAACCTGGCACCTGCAACGTCAGCAACCTGCTGCCTGACATACCATAGCTGCCCCACGGACGTTTGATGAAGGACAGCAAGAGATGGCATAAAATAGGGTCCAACTAACAGCCAAACAAGCTGCTTGTTCCACAAACTGACAATGAAGCTACTTAGCACCAAACAGTATATTGGGCGGGGGAGTGAAGAGAAGATGCAGCGGGACTTCCTGGTGATCCAGTGGCTAAGAGTCCACCTGCCCGGGCAGGGGACGCGGGTTTGATCCCTGGTCGGGGAAGATCCCGTGCATCTCGCGGCAAGTGAGCCTGGGCACTGCAACTGCTGAAGCTCGTGTGCCTGGAGCCTGTGCTCCACACTGAGAGACGCCCCCACAGGGAGACGCCCGTGACCGCAGGGGAGAACAGCCCCCACTCGCCACAAGTGGAGAAAGCCTGCAGGCAGCGACGAAAGCCCGGCACCTCCAAAAGTAAATACATAGCTAGATGAATTTTCAAAACAGAGACGCTGCAACTCCTGCGCAGACCAATCAAGGAAAACAGGTACTTAGAGCGCAGTGTGAGCAGTGGAGGCCGGGGCGGCGGAAGGAGGGGTGAAACCACGCGTGCACAGTTGGGCGGCAGGAGGTCGAGATGCGGGGATGGGCTGAGTTCCTCTGGACCCGGAGGGACCCGACGTGGGAGGGAGGGAGGGAGCCTGGGGGCCACGGGGCCTTGGAAACGGCCGTCAGCAGCTCCACGCGGCTGGGGAAATGGGCTGAGCTCACTCACGAGGCACCTTGAGTGCTGGGCCGGGGGTGATGTCCCCCAGCCAACGATGTGGCTATCGGCAGGGTCCAACAGCACAGGAATGTGGTAAAATATGTGCTTTTTAACGCTCACTCACACTTTGGAGGGAGCGTGGACCAGAGACCAGATTCCCAGTCATCCAGGGAAGAGAGGGTGGGGGCCCCAGATGGGGCGATGGCTGTGTCTTGGAGAACAACGGGTGGATTCAAAAGATATTAGGAGAAAGATAATGCAGTCATTAATCACTTACTTTGAGATAAATTATTCTGGCCGGAAGGCCAGAGCTGTGTGTTTGAGAAGCTTGCGCTCATCAGCTATTCTTTTGTGAAGCCCAAATTAGTATCTCTTTAAATCAGGAGGCTATACCTTCTTTTATCATCAGCAGGCAAACGAAGAAAGCAATTCGCAATTGACCCCTGTCTTTCAAGGCGGCTTCCTTCTCTCTTTTAGGCAGAAGATCTATTCTCGCTAAGCTGATTGGAGACGGGGGTCTGAGTGCGACCCATGAATGAGAAGTCGGATGGCCAGGTTGCACCCGGCCCACGGACACCCCAAGCCCCACGTGCCTGCAAACAGCACTGTGAGCGCGTCTGTGTAGCTGATGACAAAGCGCGCACGGGATGCGCACGCAGCTCTAACGCGGCTCAGAGACCCTCCACCGTCAGCCCCACGTCCCGGCAGGGTGACGTGAAGTAGTGAGAAACGTCCTCAGCGTCCTCATCTGTAAGACAGACACCAGCCAACGCTGTTGGGAAACAAGTCCAGCAGACAGTGAGTGGGAAGCTCCTGCCCACAGAGAAGCTCTCCAGACGTGGCGGGCTGTCCTCCGTGGCCCGTGCCATCTCCCTTCCCCGCATCTGGAGTGTCTGAGCCGGTCACCACAGGCGACTTCTGAAACAGTCTTCCCACCTAGACAGGACAGAGTGTGAAATCCAGACCCAAATCAGTTTCATCCTCTATCCGAGCGTCGAAGACAGCTTCCATCTCTGAAGCAAATCAGACGCATCCCCCAGCAAAATCGGATTCCGGAGCGTCGCCCGCTCTCCACAGCGGCCTGCCAGCCGTGGGATCCGGCCACAGCTGACCCTGGGGAGGGCAAGGCCGTTGGGGCCCTGGGTCACGGCCGCGCCACCTGACACACAGCGCCAGCTGTGTCAGCTCTTCCAGCCACAAGCAGCTTGGAGGACACACAGCGAGGCCTCAATGCCACCTTCCAAAGCCCCTCGGCCACCAGGTGTGAGGACCTTCCAGCGGGCTTGTGCACCAGGCCACGCCGCTCCGTCCCTCAGCGGGGACCCTCACCTCCGAGACTTCCAGGGCACAGCGCATAGCTCTGCTCCGGCTCTCACACTCTCCTCCTCCAAAGACAGCACAGGGCCCCAGGGCATGAATGCCCCTCCCAGCACGGTTCTGTCCAACAAGCACCCCCAAGCCCCGGCCACGGTCAGGAACCAGGAACTAGGTCAGAGCTGGGGACACCCAGGGGGTCCAGGGCCCTCGGAAACACACGGTATGTGTTTTCATAGTCTGCTTTAACCTGCGCCCCAATCCTGCCAGCTACCTAGCGTCCCCTTATTGCACGGAGCAGGAAACAGAGGCCCCGGATGGCCAAGGAGGGCGTCTCAAGCCAAATGGCTGGTAGTAGGGCTGCTTGGCTCCCGGGCCAACACGATTTCCCCACAGGAGGCTCCTGCTTTTCCAGGAGAAGAGATGGGTTGCATTGATCCATCCACTTACTGAAGATGCCTGCCAACCACCCCTTTACACCTTCCCGTGAGACCTGTCTCCATTCCCGGGGCCAGGAGACAGTCAGGTCTGCGGTGGAACAGAGAGGGTGGGCTCAGCCCTGGAGCCCAGCAGAGGGTGGGCTCGGCCCTGGAGCCCAGCAGAGGGTGGGCTCGGCCCTGGAGCCCAGCAGAGGGTGGGCTCGGCCCTGGAGCCCAGCTGTGCTGGCCCTGGCCCCTGTCGGCCTCCTCACCTCCCCCGCCCCCGCTGACTGGAGGAGGGGCGATCTGGGGAGATTTCTCACCTCTGGCATCTCTGGTCCTGCTGCTTTTGGCTCGGAGAGAAGGGAGATGACAGCTCGGGGGACTAAGGCAGGAAATGGTGGGCCCACCTCCTCTCCCGAAGCAAGGCGGTGCCCCCACCCCCACCCCATGCCTGTCCCTCGGGCAGGAAACGCCAGGGATGCGCTGGGCCTGGTGCACAGACGGGGCGGAAACAGTGACCGACACAGCTCCGTGTGGTCAAGGGGCCGGATGTCTGCGCTTCCGTCCACTGGCCTCCTCGCGGCTGCTGGCCTGTCTGCCCTGTGAAGTCCACACAGACCCACGTCAGACTCCACTAACTTTCCAGGTAGAAACGCACACAGCGTCCGGCACCTTCCGAGCACCCCCCGCCACGACCCGCCTCCCGAGCCCCCCGCAACACCTCTCCCGAATTCCCCCACCAGCCTCCCGAGCCCCGCCCCCCGTCTCCCGAGCCCTGCCCCCATCTCCCGAACCCCCCCACCTGTCTCCCGAGCCCCCCACCTTCCTCCCAAGCCCCCCACTACCCATCCTCCGCGCTCCCACGAAAGGGGCCGGACCTCCATCCCAGGCCCAGGGTGTCCTCCACCCGTCCCTGGGTGAGCCCGGGCACAGCGGGTTCCTCACACGTCTCTGGTGCTCTGTGATTAAATCCGGCAGCAGCATGGAGGCTGGGGTCACGCTGCTTTTTGGTAACAGCTGGTGCCATGACCTCCTACTTTAAAAAGGAAGTACAAGTTCCCCTTCTAGAAGAAGAGTGAGCGCTCACACAGGGCAGAAACCTGAAGGTTTGGAGGCTTTCCAAGCACGCTGGCTTCAGGTTCAGGGAGTTCTGAAGTCCTGCTCGCCTCCTGCTCGGGGCAAGCCGACCCCGAGGAAACTCTTCACCATCACGTCTCCCCCATTCACTGGCAGCCTGCTGCTCCCCCCAGCCCGGGTCCCCCCCCCACACTGGGGATGCCCACACACTGGGGACCCCCGCACACTGGGGGGCCTCCGCACACTGGGGGAACCCCTCACACTGGAGACCCCCGCACACTGGGGACCCCCGCACACTGGGGACCCCCGCACACTGGAGACCCCACCGCCCGCTCCATGGGTATTCATGCCGCATCAAGGCACCAGTGAGGAATTTCCCGTTTCCTTGGTCCCTCACCCAGACGTCTGCCTGGCCGAGCCTCAGACTCTGCCCTGCGTCCATGCGTCGTGATCACCCCCCAGGAAGCGGCCTCTGCAGCCCAGCCCCGTGTCCCGCTGAAACCCGCCCGTGCTGGGCCCAGCACGCCATCACAGGGTCCCCATAGGCAGGTGATCACTCTGCCACCACCCACGCTGGGCTGGAAACGGCTGCCTCCCACTCCCCCCGGCCTGGGCTGACCCTGGCGGCCGCTGGCGGGGGCTCGGGCTGTGCTTGGAAGAGGAACATCATCAGAATCGAAATTTTCCCCACTGCCCTTCTCTATCTAAACCAGCTTTCCCCGGAAGCTCACACATCTCACAGCCTGAGAAAAAGTTACTGAAGCCAGACGGATATAAGAAACAAGGACCAGAGGCGTGTCCGTCTGTAAGAACACTGGACGTGGGGAAACAACGCCAAAAGGACGCGGGAAACAAAGCCCACACCTTGCTAATCCTCACTGCGAGCCAGGCTGCACACGGAGGCTGCCTTCACCACCGTCACAACCTTCGTTTCACAGATCGGTGAACCAAGGCAGAACGTGAGCGAATGGTCAGTACAGAATGCGGGTGGATACTGCTGTATTTAAAGGGATACCCAGCGGGACCCACTGTGAGCCTCAGTGTTATGCCGAGCCTAGATGGGAAGGGAGTCTGGGGGAGAAGGGATGCGTGTACATGTGTGGCTGAGTCCCTCTGCTGTCCACCCGGAACTATCACAACGCTGCTGATGGTTACACTTCAGTATAAAATCCCCTTCCCTTGCGGCTCAGCTGGTAAAGAATCCGCCTGCAAGTCGGAAGACCTGGGTTCCATCCCTCGGTTGGGAAGATCCCCTGGAGAAGGGCAAGGTTACCCACTCTAGTGTTCTGGCCTGGAGAATTCCATGGACTGTTCAGGGTGGCAAAGAGTCAGACACAACTGAGCAACTTTCACTTTCAATATAAAATAGAGTTAAGAAAACAGTGTGGGTGGATAAAGTGCCGAGCTAACCTCATTTCATGAGACCCCGCCTCCAAAGCTCATGCGCCTTCACCACGCCTCTTGTGTGAGGTTCTCCTCGCCAAAGCTGGACTTGGTCCCAAGGCCAAATGGACAGGAGTCATCGAGGCAGAGCTGATTAACTTCCCAGAGGGACAGGTGTGCCTCAAAGCCACCGAAAATGCAGGAAGGCTATGCATGAAGTCATGCGTCATACATAGTACCCAAGGTTAAGTGGTTTAGGGCTCAATCTCTGAACTGAAGCTACTCTTTCTTCACTGTTTTTCCTGACACTGACCTTAAACAGAATCTTTTAAAATTTATTTTGAAGTATTCACATCTCCGACCTACTTGCAAACTTACTGAACTACAAACATGTTTCAACCCTAAGTCATGCACATGCTTCCTATTAACCACGAGCCTGTTTCTTTCAGTTGTACCTGGTCTCTTTAGTTAATTCTCAGAAATTCTCAAGAAGTATTTGACCATGGAAATTCTCTTAGAGACTGTCTGTTTACACTGTCTGGGTTGTCCGACTAGTCTCACTACCAGCTGAGATCTAGCAGCTGTGTTAGGAGACTCCTCCCACGGAGCACAACTTCAAAGTTGTACAATTATCTTTAAAAGCATTGGAAGAGCCAGAGATCAATAAAGGCAACCAGAATTTAAAGGGCCAAGGCTCCAGAGAGAAGAAAAGCAAAGTAAGGTGATCCGAACTTTCAATTCAGAGGTCTCCTCCATAGTCATTTCCTAATGTGCACTTGGAGGCATAGAGGCTAAAGAGAAAACAATATCCTGAAACTGATGGAAGGTTTCCTGAGTTGGAGAAATAAAATTTGGAGTTCAGGACTACCAGCCTGAACTGGAAGATCAAAGATCACAGCAATAAGGGAAACGTGGAGAAATGAGTGCAATTTCCCCTTGAAGTCGTTCACTGACCCTTAAGCTGAGCATGAATTAACTAGCCAAGGAACAAAACAGAAAGTATCTGCTAAGATGCTAAAAAGTTATGTAGCGATTTCAGGAAATACACTGCGCTGAGGAGAGGATCCCACACAGGCAGAGGCAGGACCTGATGGATGTTCCAAGCTTTCAATCAAGACACAAAAACATCTGCTCTTGAAATAAAATCCATGAGACATCGTGAGGGTAACTGTGCATGGGTCTTGGATACCCAGACAGACAGAGGAAAAGCAGAGTGGAGGCAATATTTGAAGAAGAACTGGTGAAAAAATTTTCCAAAATAGATGAAAGATACACACCTATGGGTTCAAAAGGATGTAAGAACTCAAATCTCTGAAAGATTAAAAAACATGCAAACAGGCCAGTTCTGTAAAACAGTTAAAGAAGAGTTAACATTTGTTCTTCTCAAGCTTTTCCAAAAAAATTGAAGAGGAAGGAACACTTTTGAACTCTTTCTACAAAGTCAGCATCACCCTGATACCAAAACCAGACAAAAATATCACAAAAAAAGAAAATTTGGGGCCAATATCACAGGTAACATAGATGCAGAAATCCTCAACAAAATATTAGCAAACCAAATTCAACAATATGTTAAAAGGATCACATACCATGATCAAATGGGATTTACCCCAGGGATGCAAGGAATTTCCGTATGTGCAAATAAGTCGGTGTGATATACCACATCAACAAATTAAAGAATAAAAGCCATATGATCATCTCAATAGATGCAGAAAAGGCTTTTTTTGACAAAATTCAATATTTATGATAAAAAAAAATTCTCAACAGAGTGGGCATAAAGGAAACATACCTCAACATACCTGCAGTCCATGGGGTCACAAAGAGATGGACACAGCTTAGCACCTGAGCAGCAGTAACCACAACAAGAGGATCACATCTCCAGTCATGTAATAAACACGCCATGGGGATGTAATACACGGCATAAGGATTATGGTCAAATAACGCCGTGATGATTCTGCAGGGACAGATGACTAGATGGTTACTAGATTTATGGTGGTCGTTTCTTGACGTGTGCAAACATACATCACTCTGTAGGACCCCTGAAACTAACATAATATTATAAGTCAACTATATTAAATTAAAAACCAATGACTGAAATAAAAAATACAAATAATAGCTTTCCACTGCTGTGTAACAAATTAGCACAAACTCAGAAGCAAAGACCCTGATGTTGGGGAAGATTGAAGGCAGGAGAAAAGGGGGCAACAGAGAATGAGATGGTTGGATGGCATCATCGACTCAATGGCCATGAATCTGAGCAAACTCTGGGAGATGGTGGAGGACAGGGACGCCTGGGGCGCTGCGGTCCGTGGGGTCGCAAAGAGTCGGGCACAGCTTAGCTATTACACAACAGCAGAGGCAGAGACTCTAGCCCACTTATCAGCCCACACTTCCGTAGGACACAGCGCCAGGGCCGGCGCTGTTGGGCTCTCTGTTCAGCTCTCACAGTGGGCCAGCCAAGCCCGTGGTCTTATCCGGAACATGGGGTCATGATCCAGGTTTGTAGGAATTCAGTCCCCTGCAGTTATGCGATGGGGGTCTCATTTCCTCTGGAGCTGTTGGCTGGAGACCCCTCTCAGCTAGAGGCACCTGTATCTGTAAACAGTCCACAGCGGGCCGTGTGTCCTCCCTGCAAAGTCAGCTGGGGAAACTCGACGTTGAAGAGATCACCTTAGGTCAGACCCAAGCAGGACAGTCTCCCTGCTGAGTAACTCAGGGTGAACTAATCTGGGGCCCTGATTACACCTGCAAAGTCCCTTTATGTGTCATAATCCCAGAAGTGTCCCCTCGCCACATGCACGAAGCAGAGGGGATTGTAGCAGGATGAGACCCACCCACCTACCTCAATGACTATTCATAGCAAAGTAAAACTGCCAAGGCAAAGAAAAAGGGGAAGGCCTGAGTCGGTAAGATGCCCTGCAGACGGCACAGACTACCCACTGAAGCATTCTTGGGCTTCCCTGGTGGCTCAGCCGGTAAAGAATCCTGCAATGCAGAAGGCCTGCATTCAATCCTTGGATCGGAAGATCCCCTGGAGAAGGAAATGGCAGCCCGCTCCAGTATTCTTGCCGGGAGAATCCCCATGGACAGAGGAGCCTGGCAGGCTGCAGTCCATGGGGTCGCAAAGAGTCAGACACTCTGAGTGACTAAGCCCAGCACAGCAGTCAGAGAAGAAGCCTGTCCTTCAGAGGAGCAGCAGGGAGACTGACAGGTGTCTCTACAACACAAACAAGAGAAGCGAGAGACAATGAAATGACAGTGCTAAAATGCCGGGGAAAAATCTCCAAACTGGAACTGAATACATGCCAAAAATAGCCTTTAAATATTAAGTAAAATGAATGCATTTTTTAGACAAACAACAATTGAAAATTCAGCATGAATAGAACAATACGAAATAAATAAATAAACTAAAAAGAGTTTTCAACAGAAGGAAAATGACCCCAGAAAGACGCGCATAAATGCAGGAAAGCATGAAAAAACGCTAGAAAGGGTAAATACATTGTTAACTCTGACTGAATATGGAATATCAATCATACAAAGATTTAAAATCTTGTAAAATTTAAATTTTATGAAAAATTGAACCATATGAAAACAACTGCACAACAACACAGTCAAACTATTGCAACGTCCTTGCTCCTTCACGATGCAATAAAAGTAATGTTTTCAGTAATACACTAATTAATCAAGGATGAATCTTACAATCTTCACTGTAATCACTAAAAGAATAATAAAAATAATAAAAAATAATAAAACATTGCATAACAAATGAATTAATAAATAGTAAATAATAGTAAATATTTTTTAAAATATTTACTAAACTAAAATACATACCGTTAATTGAAAACAAAGCTAGGAAGGATAAAAATCAAAACACACATGTGCAAACAGGAAAAATAGCAAGATGATACATTTAAACACAAGAATGTATTAATCTTACTACATGAAAATATAAACAATATAAATAAAATACAAATGTTTTCTAACCTGTATTTTAAAATCCAAGTATATGCTGCTTATAAGAAACCTGTTTTAAATATAAAAATACAGAAAATTTGAAGTAAAGGATTGAGAAAGATATACATTGAAAACACTAACCGAAAAATGTCTGACACAGCACAACCTATATCAGATAAAGTAGATTTTAAGATAATGTGTATTTTTAGATAGACATTTCAAAAGTTAAAAAAAAAAGAAAATTTAATAGAAAGACTAAATCCTAAATTTATGTGCACCCAATAACACAATTTCAAGAAAAACTGACATCTGACTAAGAAGAAAAATCATATAGATAAATCTTAAAACAGTTCTCTTTATAAAAGTTAAGATGAACAAACAAAAAATCAATGGCAATATAAAAAATTGGAAAACACAATTTAAAAAATGGACCTAACTTTTCAAATTTGGGTAGAATAGTTGCAAAAATTGTTTGTATTATGAGTCTAAATGCATTTTAAGTGATTTAATATAGTCGCGAACCCAAGAGGATCAAGCAAGAAATTAATGACAAAAACATAACTAAAAGATTTTCAAATTTTTAAAATTAAGCAATATATTTCTCAATAGATCATAAGAAGAGAAAAGTTCAAATTAAAATATATTTTTAACTAAATGGTAATGAAGATACAGTATAACAAAGCACAGCTGACAGAATGCTTAGAGAAAATTTTCAGGTATAAATGCACATGTTAGAAAAGTGTTGTTGAAAATAAAGGAATAGCTATCCATTGCATGAAGCTGTTTTTTAAAAAACTATAAACCATATCAAAAGTAGTAGAAAAAGAAGATCAATAATAAATAGAAAAAAGTATTAGAAAGAATCAAAAAGTCAAAAGTTAATTGTTTAAAAATGCAAGTAAGACTGAAGAATCCCTAGTAAGACTGATACACATAGTGAATAAAGATCAGACATGCACCACCCCATGAGGAGTAAAAATTCAGACATCACACAGGTGAAATTGTCTTCATGACCTCGGGTTAATCAGCAACTTCTTAAACATGATACCACAAACAACAACAGAAAAAATTGATAGTTTGGACTTGACCAAAATTAAAAACTTTGGGACATCAAAGGACACCATCAGAAAGTGAAAAGACAAGGCACAGAATGTGAACATATCTACAAGTCGAGGTTCTAGTGTTCAGAGTATAAAGGACTCATCCCAGACGAGTCAACCTAAATGAAAAGTGGGCAAAGGATCTGAAAAAGCATTTCCCTAAAGAATATGGTAAAAGCACGTGAAAAGATGCTCAATATCCTTAGTAAGTAGAAAATTGAAAGCACAATGACAGATCCCTTCACACTCACTAGGATGGCTACAGCCAAAAACCCAAAGATGACAGCAGTTAGCAAGGACGAGTAGATAAAATACACTGCTCATGTGAATATACAACGGAGCAGCCACTGCGGAAGCAGCTTGGCATTTCCCCAAAAAGGTAACCACTAATTCCACCCCTGGGTATTTACCCAAGAGAAATGAAAATGGGTTCATACAAAAACGCATACACAAAGGATCCCACCAGCACAGCCCAATAGCCAAAACAGTGGGAACAGCCCAACTGTCCGTCAATTGATAAATGGATAAACAAACTGTGGTGAATACAGACAATGGAATCTTATTCAGACACGGAAAGAGATGGACTGATATATGTTCTGAAACAGATGAACTTTGAAAACATTCTAAATGAAGGCAGACAGACACCGATGTGATTCCACTGATACAGAATGTGCACAACAGGAAGCTCCTTACCGACAGAGGGATGCGTCCTTGCAGGGGCTGGCGCAGAGAGCTGAAGGGCTCTTGCTTGACGGGTATGAGGCTTCTTTTCAGGGGATGACATGTTCTGAGATTAGTGATACTGACTGTACAGGGTTGTAAATACATGAAAAACATCAAATTAAATACCTAAAGTGGTTAGGATGGCAAATTTTACAATTAATGAAGTTTGCCTCAAAAAATGAATACCTACATAAGTAAAATGTGTATATTAGGTTTGTGGATTGAAGACAGTATTTTAAAGTGACTCATTCTCAATGATGGTGAAGATGATCCAGGATCTCAGAAATGGAATGGAGAAGATTCAAGAAATGTTTACCAAAGACCTAGAAGAACCAAAGAACAAACACACAGATGAACAACACAGTAGAAGGAATCAATAGCAGAATAACTGAGACAGAAGAATGGATGCGTGACCTGGAGGGCAGAATGGTGGAAATCACTGCTGCAAAGCAGAATATAGAGAAAAGAATAAAGTGACTATTGTTCCCCAAATCATCTACATAGTCAACGTTATCCCCATCAACAGTCTCACTGGAATTTTCCGTGTCTATGAAAACTGACAAATGTACTCTATGTGGACATGCAAACGGCAAAGATTATCAAAGACAAACTTGAAGAAGGAACGAGCTGGAGACTTTACAGTCTCGGTTTTCAAACCTAACCTAAAGGTCCGATAGTTAATCCAACATAGCATTGGTGCAAGAGATAAGGATGACATTTTATTTTTTAATCTTTAACATGCTAATATTTTAGGAGAGGGAAATCTAGTTTTCACTGGGGAAGAACAGATGCCTCCTTCAAAACCTCCCCCTTCTGCTGACGGATGAACCACGGTCATCACAAGGTGGACAATGGTGGAGGCTGAGTTGGGGAATAAGGGTTATTGATTTGTTAAGAACAAAAGTTTTTTTTAAGTGTTTCAATGATTTTAAAAGTAAAAATGAAAAATCTCCCTACCTAATAGTTTAAAAGTCTCAAGGAACAAGGATCTGTAGACATCAACCTTTAACAGCTTCTGTTGAAACGTCATGGAGGAAAATAAAGACAAAAAGCCTGTGGAAGCCAATGCACTTGGGGAGCCAGGTGAGCTCTCCCAGCCCAGACTCAGCCCATCTGGAGGGCACTTCTGGGAACTTACGGCCCTGTCCTCTTGAGGAGATGACGGCTCAGTAGGGATGCTAGACCTGATGGCAAGAAAGACTCAGAAGCAGAGTGACTCCATCCGGGCGGCACTGCAGGCCGTCAGCACAACGCCCCAGGGCTCCAGGCTGCTCCCCAGGGCCTCGAGGGACCCCCGCCAGGGGCTGAACCACCGTAGGCTCCGTGGACCCCAGGCCTGCCCGTGCAGTTCCGACGCCTGGACGGTGAAGGAGGAAACGGCCGCGTCTGCTCCTTCATCGAGCTCAGGGAAGTGTCATCACCGCTTTACTCCGTGGAGGTGAAAGCTGCCCAAAGCTGAACCGTGAAAGATGCTTACCAGGAACCAGACGGGACCACACAGCGGCCCGCCCGCCTCTGCACCGTGGGCGCCATCTCCTGCGGGCAGGGGGCCGGGCGTGTGGACACAGGGTGACCCCCGGTGAGGCTCCCCGCCCTCCCCGGCCAGCTCCGTGAGGCCCCTTCATCCCCAGGAAAGAAGGCGAGTTTCCTGAGCTGCTTTGGGGCAGAAATGAGTCCTGCTGGCCTAGGGCTGCTTTCGCTCTTCTCGGCTGAGGGCTGAGCGAGCTCAGCCGCTCCCCGAACTGTCAGTCCCTGAGGGCACCATCTGCCCCAGGGGATTGCCCCGGACAGACACTGCCCCTCCTGATCATTACCGGGCCCTCACGCTGCAGCCAGGGGCTTCCCAGCCGGCCCGGCAGTGAAGAACCCGCCCGCAGCGGGTGGGGAAGATGCCCTGGAGGAGGGCATGGCAACCCGCTCTAGGATTCTTGCCTGGAGACTCCCATGGATGGAGGAGCCTAGTGGGCTGAAGTTCATGGGGTTGCAAAGAGTCGGACACGACTGAACTGAGCACACGCACACACACATGTGCGTGCGCACACACGCGTGTACATGGACACGCTGCTGCCAGGCCCCTGCAGAGTCCGAAGCAAGGGCCCTGTTTCTGAATAAAAGCCCGCACTGTTGTGTTTGCCTCCAGACCAGAAGAGCTGGCAGGAGCGGCCCACCTTCAGGCACAAGGCGACCAGATGGAGCCCATGACCTCCTCCCACCTGTCAACTCAAAACTGGACCCGAGCGCCGGAAGCAGAAATGTGATTTGTCACAGGTGCTTTGTTAAAAACACACCCTGCTGCTCTGGGGAGACACTTTCTCGGTTGCACAGACTGACACTTTGACTGAGAAAGTGCCGCGAGAGTGCGCACCTCCTGAGCTGGTTTTCCAGACGCTCGCTGACACAGCAGCCGTTCCCTGCGCCCTGCAGCGTGGGCGACAGAAGCTTCCAGAGCTCGTGGCCTGCTGCTCCAAGGGGCTCAGAGTCTACCTAGAGGCACAGACGCACGCAGGCCAGTTCAGTGGGGGACCCTCACCGGGGCACTGTGATGGGGGGGCCCTCTCCAGGGCACTGTGATGGGGACCCTCTCCAGGGCACTGAGACGGGGGGGCCCTCTCCAGGGCACTGCGAAGGGACGATTCTTCAGATTCTGTCTCCAACCTCCTTGACGATGGGTTCAGTCTTGGACAAGTCCCCTGGGAAAGCTGATTTCAATGGCAGCCTGTCACTCTGTCTTTACCCGGGAAATAGCATTTCATGCTTGCCCTCAACACAAGCAACATCCTGACTCTGCGATGATTTCGAGCATCCCTGAGCACACAGCACAGACTGAAAACCAAGTAGCTACAGAACGTCTCGGCAGCAGGATTTAGGGGCCTTCAGACACCCCCCGCCCCACGCCATACACACAGACGTGACCCGTACACATATGTGTCCCTGACCTCAGACCCGTAACAGAACTGTATTCCCACCGCACCCTTGGAGAGCCAACACAGGTCCACACCCAGGGGAGGTTTTACAGTGGAAACTGAACTCTGGGAATGCCCTGGCAGTCCAGGGGTTAAGACTTCGCCTCCCAATGCAGGAGCTTATGGGTTCCGCACTGGTCAGAAAAAAAAAAAAGGCCAAAAAACCAAAGCATAAAACAGAAGCAATATTGCAACAAATTCAATTAAGACTTAAAAATGGTCTACATCCAAAAAAATCTTTGAATAAATTAATTAAATGAAATGAAAGGCTAAGTGTAAATAAAACTCGTCGACTTATATCAGTAAAAGCTCAGCAGTAGCTGCGCCCTTGCACGCAGACGATGCTCAGGACGATGGGGAGCACACACGGCATGTCTCACTGAACACGCGGTTCTAGGCATGACTGGCAGAGACTCTGGGTCCAGGGAACGTGCTCGAGGGGTCCAGTGGTTCTAACTGCTCAGTCAGCAGTTACACAAAACATGAGCCTAGGGATGGTCCCCATCAGAAAGCTGAAGTCCCAGAAATGTCTTAGAGTAAGGAGAATACGTAAGAATAAGAAACTCAACTGTAAAGCAATTATCCTTCAGCTAAAAATAAATAAAATTTAAAATAATAATAACAATAAAGGAACTCAAAGACTTGGAGGGTGTGGATTTATCCTGAATCACAAAATCACAGCCTTGCAAGCTATTTTTGCTTTTACTTTGTGTGAGATGCGCTGTTTGTGGTTAACGCTGCAGTTTTTTCCTGAGTTGAAAATATTACTAATGCCCACTTGATGTACATTGATTACATAATTGTGTAGAATATGCACCACTCGGTTCGGGAGTCCATCCATCGCCTGCGTACCGCGTCCCCTCCACTCGGCCACCTGGCCTCAGGCTCCCTGGCTGTAACGTCACGAACAGTTGGCATCTCTGCTTCCTGCTCTCTCGAACACGATGGAAGCCTGTGAGTCCAAGCTGACCGACTGTATAACAAAACTTCCAAAGATACAGCTTGAAAGAAGGAAAAACACAGCACAGTGGCTTCTGGTAGAAAATCAGCCGTGGGCTCTCCCTTGCTTCCGACGTCAGTAGAAACAGCGTCCGGGAAACGTGCCCAGAGTCACGAGGTGCTCCTGGGGACCAGACCAGGCAGACTGGGCTCAGGAGGGGAAGAACGTGCAGATGTGGTCCCTGACGTGCATTTAGCTTTAAAAGCCCAGCAGCCAGAAAAGCAACAGTCGTTCCTGACATTTGGGCAACACCTTCATGTTTCAAATCCACTCCACATCCTCCCATTACCTCCTGAGAAACTTCCGATTCACAGCTGAGAAACCAAGACGCCCTAAGGCTAACTCACTCGCCCAGGGTCACCAGCCTGATCTCTGGCCGAGCGGGGCGGGACCTAACCCCCGTGGCCCCCTCACCCCAGACCCCGCCTCCTCTGTGGGTCCCGGCACTGGACGGGGGTCCGCCCAGCTCTTCAGCATGTCCACGCCCGGGACACAGAGAACCAGGGCTCCCGGAGCTCTCCTTTCAGAACGGAGTCCGGCCCTTTTCCAACAATGCTTTCCTTAATCAACTTGGCTTACGAAGAGAACCAAAACTAATATTTCCTTTCTGGTTTAATGCAATCTACTTTATCCATTTTTAAAGAGAGATTATTTTGTAGAATGGCATGTAAATCCCCCAAATACACAAAGTCACCTTCCTGTGGATTCTAGACAAATAACCTGAGCAGACTGTGTTTGCAGAACCGGAAAGTGCTGCTAAATACACAAATAAGGGACTCACGCTGCGGAGCCCTCGACTTCCCTCCGCGTTCGTGGATGTGAATTTATGGCTTTCCTTCCCAGGTCAAAGGTAAATGAACCCATCAGTGGAACCTATAATTGGTGTGAGTGGTTAATTCCCAGGGCTTCATTGCACTCTCTTGGTGACATTTTGAAGCACTAGGCTGGCCATCATGAGCAAGTGCGCTCCGCAGTGAGTGAAGGCTGGAATTAGCAGTGAAACGCTTCAGTCCCCATCTTACATACAATTTGGCCCAAGAAGAGCAGACAGACTTTCTGTGGAAGGGCAGTCACTGCGGGTCCTTCCGCAATGTGAGAGCACCTGGACTTCGGGGAATACACACGCCTCTTTCAAGGAACCCAGTGCATCAGTTTTCCCCTAACAGAGAAATTAAGAACACATCGTTTCTATGACAAGGAATTTCACTGTAAAAATAGTCCAGTAACAATTTTCTTATTTCCAAAGTTATAAAGAACAAAAAACACTACGATTTGTATCCATCTATTAAGAAATTCAGATTTTTTACAGAGAGGAATGCAACCTAGATTTTCATGAGACAAGCATATGTTCAAAATAAGCATTATATCATGTGTGTATATATATATATATATTCTTTTACTTTTCATTTAATTGTGCAGGCAGATTCTTTACCATCTGAGCCACCAGGGAAGCCCAGTGATAAAACTTATTTTTCAAGGGTTGAACATTTTGCCACACAAATTAGGCCTGAATGCTTAGTTTAAAAAAAGACTTAATATGATATTCAAAATATTCTCTGATCCAACCCTAAATGCCACCAGTGTCTTAAGCCAGCAATTGAATCAATGTCCAGAGGTGGAGTACAATTTTTGTACATAAAATATGAGATTTAGCAAAGAATTATTTTATTCATTTATTCACTCATCCATCATATGTCCTTGAACATCATGAAGAACTATGTTCAGTGCTGAGAATACAAGTTTGGCTCGAGAAGAATTCTGTGATCAGAATTTTGAGATGGTTTGGTCCAAGGTATAAATTGGAAAGACCACTCTGCCAACAGGATGATGGATGGGCTGGAAGTCGGGGGCAAGGATTCCAATTGAAAGGCAGTATCAATAACCCGTGAAATCAACAACGAAGCTCTTAATTGAAGGAAAGTCAGTGGATTTAGAGAGAAAAGAGCGGGCTCAAGAGATAGTGAAAATCTGCAATTAACAAGACTCGGGGTTGGATTTTGGAAGCAAAGGAAGATAATATTCTGCACTTGGGATGATGCTGGTGTTGAGGACGGCCTGGCGTCTGAGTGGCCGTGACTTCCGAGGAGGAAACAGAAAGGCGCGTGGGTTTGAGAGAAGTGATGGGTTCACATCGGGACATGCTGACTTGTAGATGCCTCAGAGCCAGACAAAGCAGCCAGATAAAGATCCTCTGTCTAATGCAGTGAGTGACTTCATCTTATATGGGAGAAATCCAAGAATCACAGAGGTGGAGTCACTTGCCTAAGGCACAGAAATAAGCATGAAACGAAGTGAAGACCCATGCTTTAGAATTAGGGACCTGAATTCTAACCATTCTTCCTCCTTAGAACACAGTGTCCAGCCAGAGCCCTCGAACTGCGTCCCAGGCACAAACACGGCTTCCAAAACCACACACATTCTTTGTTTTTTCTAGAGCACATTTACAGGAGACTTAGAAAATATAAAACAAAGTTACATATAATTGCACTATATATTACAATTATTTTTTAATAGATAAATCAAGATTTTTAGTTGAAATTTCAATGTCAAACTCTCAAAAATTAATAGAACGAACATACAGAGAAGTGGAAGGATATAGCAGATCTGAAAAGCACTGTGAATCATTTCAACCTAATTAAGATTTGTACCATTTTCACACAACAGTAGGATACAAATTCTATTTAAGTTCGCATAGACTATAAACTAGGAGAAGCTGGAAAATATCCAAGGACATAAGACCAGGTGCAAAAAATGTCATGGTCTAAAGGTATTGAGAAGAAGGACATGGCAACTCACTCCAGCGTTCTTGCCTGGAGAATTCCAAGGACAAAGGAACCTGGTCGGCTACAGTCCATGGGGTCGCAGAGTCAGACTCAAGTGAGTGACTATCACTCATTCACTCACTCAGAGGTATTGAAATCATACAGAGTCTGTTCTCTTATCACTGTAAAACTACATGGCATTTTTAAGGGACCCAACATTTAAAAAATATCCTACAGAAAGAAGATGCTCCCTGTGTCTTGAGAAATTAGAGCCCCTGGCGGTGTCCTTTCCTTATGGGGCCGATAGGCTGGAGCCAAACCACCCGCGTGGACGGCCAGCGCCTCCGCCAGGGAACCATACCTGCCTGGTCCCCCACACCCCACGCTAGCTTTTGCATTTCTTGTCATCTTGCTATCTTATGCGTTTCTTGTGTAAATGTTATTTATAGCAGAAAATTATTGTTCTGAGAAACTATGTGCTGGAAATGTTCAAAAATAGTGGAATTTTCTGGGACTTCCCTGGTGGTCCAGTGGTTGAGTCTCTGTGCTTCCACTTCAGTGGGCTTGGGTCAGGGAACTAAAATCCCGCATGCCACATAGCATGCCCCACAAAAATGTTTTTAAATAGAGTAATTTTAGTGGACTTTTGTAGATTATTTACATCTATTTTTTTAATAGGAAATTTGAGTAAAAACGTGCCATAATGTGAGTGGTGATTAACCAATCAGGGTTGACAATAACCTAATAGTGATGTAACCAGAGGCCCAATCCACGTGAGATGGTTTTTATTATTATTATTTTTGCCAAACGGACTGGGCCACAGAGAGCCCAGATGTCTGGTTTAACATGACTTTGAGGTGTCCTTGTGGAAAACACTGATGTTTGATTCTGAATACCAAGCAGAGCTCCACCCTCTGCAGTGTGGAGGTGATGTCCCGCCTGCTGAGGGCGTGAACCGAGCACGGAGCTGGGGGAAGGCTGGGTTCTCGTCTGATCTGACAGCTCGAGCTGGGACCCGGGTCCTGCCCTGCCCTGCAGTCAGGATGCACCCCTTCAGCGTTCCCCGGCCAGCGGCCCACCGACAGCTCCTTAACAAATATCTTATCGTAGACTTTAGCTCTTTTGTTAAAATATAAGTAAAACTCCATTTGTGACCTTTGATAATTTCCAGTAAAAATAGCGCTTTCATTACGAGTCAGTTATGGCCACAGTTAGCATTTCTTACGTCGTTTCTTCCCCAATAGATAGAAAGTCTTCAAAATTACAGTGGACGTACTAATACTCAGTATGGGCAACCTCAGCTCAGTTCAGTCGCTCAGTCGTGTCCGACTCTCTGCAACCCCATGGACTGCAGCACGCCAGGCCTCCCTGTCCATTGCCAACTCCCAGAGTTTACTCAAACTCATGCCCATTGAGTTGGTGATGCCATCCAACCATCTCATCCTCTGTCGTCCTCTTCTCCTCCTGCCTTAAATCTTTCCCAGCATCAGGGTCTTTTCTAATGAGTCAGCTCTTCGCATCAGGTGGCCAGAGTATTGGAGTTTCAGCTTCAACATCAGTCCTTCCAATGAATATTCAAGACTGATCTCCTTTAGGATGGACTGGTTGGATTTCCTTGCAGTCCAAGGGACTCTCAAGAGTCTTCTCCAACACCACAGTTCAAAAGCATCAATTCTTCAGCGCTCAGCTTTCTTTATAGTCCAACTCTCACATCCATACTTGACTACTGGAAAAACCATAGCTTTGACTAGATGGACCTTTGTGGGCAAAATAATGTCTCTGCTTTTTAATATGCTCTCTAGGTTAGTCATAACTCTTCTTCCAAGGAGCAAGCATCTTTTAATTTCATGGCTGCAGTCACAATCTGCAGTGATTTTGGAGGCCAAAAAAATAAAGTCTGTCACTGTTTCCACTGTTTCCCATCTATTTGCCATGAAGTAATGGGACCAGATGCCATGATCTTAGTTTTCCAAATGTTGAGTTTTAAGCCCACTTTTTCACTCTCCTCTTTCACTTTCATCGAGAGGCTTTTTAATTCTTCTTCACTTTCTGCCATAAGAGTGGTGTCATCTGCATTTCTGAGGTTATTGATATTTCTCCCAGCAATCTTGATTCCAGCTTGTGCTTCATCCACCCAGGGTATCTCATCATGTACTCTGCATAGAAGTTAAATAAGCAGGGTGACAATATACAGCCTTGACGCACTCCTTTTCCTATTTGGAACCAGTCTGTTGTTCCATGTCCAGTTCTGAGTGTTGCTTATATACATATATATTATAATAAGCAGAAGAGACAACTCATTGGAAAAGACCCTGATGCTGGGAAAGATTGAAGGTGAAAAGAGAAGAGGGCACAGAGAATGAGGTGGTTGGATGGCATCACCGACTCGATGGACATGAATTTGAGCAAAATCCTGGAGACAGTGAAGGACAGGGGAGCCTGGCGTGCTGCAGCACTTGGAGTTGAAAAGAGTCGGACACAACTTAGCGACAGAACCACACATTCATAAATCAAATGTGAAAGGAAGCTCATTAGCTCATAAGCGTATCTTGCCCCTGCAACACAATCATAAGGAGTAAATTCTTTCAAATTAAAAGCAAATACAAACAAAAAACAATTGCCCTGAAAATGAAGATGAAATTCCTTTTTCACAGTTTTTAGAAAGCCCATAAAAAGCTATTTATTTACATTGTTGATCTTATCACATCTATTAATATAATATTAAACCACTGTGGAAATTCTGCAAATGTTAGAAACCTTAGCAATGTTAAAACAATAACATTATAAACACAACAATCAGAGGGGAAAGGAAGGAATTTGGCAAGAATTGTAAAAGTGCTAGCTCTCTCATCTCTCACAGCCACAAGTTGATAATATCTAAAATTAAAACGCAGAGTTAAAAATATAATAATTCCATGCTCTTATTGAATGTTTCAAAATATTTTTCTTAGCCCTAGAATAATATTTTAGGATTTTAAGCACTGTTTTTGGCTCTCATTTCTGTTCTCATCTATGTTACTTGATTGTTTTTATAATGTGTGTTATTATTTATATAAAAATAGTAAAGTCATTAAAAATTTTATAAAGGAAATTAACACTTCTAAATTAATCTGGGTTCTCCGGACAAACAGAACCAATAGGAGATGTAAATATATCAAGACTCTCTGTAAGGAACTGGCTGAGTGATCGCGGAGGGTGAGGAGTCTGGGTTCTGTCGCTGACGAGCCGCTGGCCCAGGAGACCCAATGGAACACGCTCTGTGCAGACCAAAGGCCTGAGAACCAGGAAAGCCAGCGAAGTAAGCTCTGTTCTAAGCCTGAACCTGGAGGAAGGCAAGGACCTCTGTCCAGCTGGTGCAGTCCGGCAGGGAGGACAGAGTCGCCCTTCCTCTCCCGGCTCTGGGGGACTGGACCAGGCCCCACCCTGGCGAGGGCCGTCTGCTCTGTCCTGTCCCCTCCTCGGAGTCGGTCTTTTCCATGAACCCCCTGCAGGCGCACCCAGACGCTGCTTGACTCGCAGTCTCCGCACCCCATGGCCCAGTCGGGTTGACTCAAGGGTAATCACCACCCACGTCAAAAGCATCCCTCTCAGCTCTGCATCATAGCAAGTTACAAGAAGACCCAGCGCAGACCCCGAGGGGACCACGACGAGGAACCTCGAGCTCTGCGGGAGGTGCCAAGCTTCTCACCTGCATTCAGAGCTAGACTCCTTCCTGTCATCTTCCCCATCAACGCGGTCTTTCCCTCTTATCAACTGGACCTCTGCTTTCTAAGGACCGGGGCTATGTCTTTATCCTTAGTTGAGTTTAGGAGCTTAGAGGAGGCGCCATGCTCCAGACTGAGATGGGATTGTCCAAGCATCATCTCTCATCTATATCTCAGCCCAGTCGGTCAGTCCCGGGAGCCACACTCACCGTGACCTGGAGAAACACGGATACTGACCCAGTACGGCCCCTTCTAACTGCTCGCGAGGAAGCTGCATTCTCTCTCGGCTGGCTCTCCAGCCTCCAGCCTTCCTGCTTCATGGCAGGGACAAGCTTGTCTGTAGATTGGTTCATGTCACACAAACTAGTCCTACTGAAGCCCTACTAAGGTTCCCACCACCACCCGCCAAAACTAAACCAAGTTCCGAAGCCGTGGCATCCCAGACTACGTGCAACGTGACCCCCACCTCTGCAGCCTGCTCCCCACCCCGCCCCTTCTCAGGCCCGCCTTCAGCTCGGGGACCAGGCGGCCGTCACCCAAACACACTCTGCAGGCTCTTTCAGCCGTGACTTTGCTGGAAGCTCTGCCCCTCAGCTCTTCCCTGATGGAAATTCTTTGCATGCACCAGAGGCTGACCCAGTGGTCCCTCCTCTCGGAACCTCTGCTTGCCCGTCAGAACGGACCCCCTTTCCACCACTATCAAAGCTCTCACCCAGATGTCCTCAGGCCTTGGGGACAATGCTGTCTCTACCTGCGCATCTCCATGACCCCGAAAGTCTGGGGCAATGACGTATTTGTCTGGGCAGCTCCCCAGCATCGCCGTGGTTCAGACCAGGTCATCACAGAGCTCTGATCTACTGAATTCAATTCTCTCATCTAGTATGTCGGCATCCACATAGTGTCTCTAGAAATCTGGGTTGTAGCCTTAATCCTGGCATTGTTAAAGACTTCTTTTTTTGATGTGGACTATATTTAGTCTTCACTGAATTTGTTACAATATCGCTTCTGTTTTTATGTTTTTGTTGCTGTTTATGAGGCATGTGGGATCTTACCTGATCCGGGATCAAACCTACACCCCAGTACTGGAAGGCCAAGTCTTAACCCCTGGACCACCAGGGAAGTCCCTCCTATCATTTTAACCAGGAGATTTTAGACATAGTATTTACCAGTTTATCTGTAAGGTAAATATAAATAAGGACACTCCTGTCAATGTATTTCATAAGGATGAGGGAAAAATCTATTGGATTCAGCGTTAATAGCCTTCAAATCCTCAGAACCCCTGAATAAAGCAGCGTCTACAGAAACAGAGGATAATGTGCAATTCCTTCTCATTCCAACAAAAGGGACACACCCCCTGGTCTGGGCTGGGGGGAGGCTGGGGAGAGACCCCAGGCAAACAGCTCCGTGTTCGAGTGTCGGACAAGGACCCGGGCGCCCTGCGGAGGCCCAGCCCGCCTCCTCCTCGACCTGCTCCCGTCACTCTGCAGGGAGGGCGCCAGGCCCTAATTGCAGCGGCATCAATCAAAGGGATTGCGAATCGCAGCACGGCCTCGCCGGCTGGAGTTAATTAGAACGCTGACATTTCCCAGACTGTCAGCTAAATGGGTGCTTAGGAGGGTGTGCGCATGCATCCAGTGGGTAAATACAGGCTGTCAGCCGCCTCGACAGATACACCAGCCTTTCTGGTTCTTTCACCAAACACCCCTGCGGGTGACTCCGCACCTCCTCTGCGACACCCTGCGAGGAGCTCAGCGTTCATCCAAAATGGGGTCAACTCATCTGTATCCTGTGAAACCGTGCTTTCGGACCGTCTCTGTCTTTACAACCCAATGAAAAAGGACACCGTGCTTAAGCCAGGCTCGACACAGGGCTGGTGGGGAGGGGGTGAGGATGCAGGCTGCTCCTCCCAGACGGGCCTGGAGCTGCGGCGGTACTGACCCACCCCGCCTGCCTGGGAGGCGCTGGGCTGACAGCGTGGGGGCCACAGACCAGACGCAGGTGCCCCAGACCCTCACGGCTCTCAGCTAGATTCACCAGCTTCCCGGCAATGAGGGCGTCTCCATGGGCAACTCCCAGAGTCTTAAGTCGGTTTTGATCATTTCCAGCACTTGATCATTGCTTTGCTGGGAGGAGGTCTGCCAAGCTCCTTTCTTGGTCTCTTATCCAGGTCCTTTCCGAAGGAGCGCATTGAGCTTCATTAGTATTTGGAACAGTTCAGGAAGAAAAAGAGGCAGGTGCCACCAAGCGTGTGTGTCTGGCATTGGCACTCCTGACTCTGGACTCAGTCCAGTCGCTCAGTCGTGTCCGACTCTTCGTGACCCCATGGACTGCAGCACGCCAGGCCTCCCTGTCCATCACCAACTCCCAGAGCCCACTCAAACTCATGTCCATCAAGCTGGTGATGCCATCCCTCCATCTAATCCTCTGTCGTCCCCTTCCTCCTTTGGACTGGTGGAGAGTGGGCATCCCAGCATCCCGTCCTCTGCCGTCCCCATCTCCCTGTGGACTAGTGGAGAGCGGACAGGAGGAGGAAACAGCCAACTCGGGCGGTGGGGCGGGGGGGTGGGCGTCTGTCCGTCCCTGCAGGGCTGGATCGTCAGGCAGGACGAGGGCAGGCATCCAAACGCCCGTGTCCTAGCATCCTGGTCGTGCTGAGAAACCATCTCATCTGTCTCGTTGCTCCTCAACTGCCCCATCCTCAGCTCTGTCTGCACGCACAGCCCCTGGCCAAGCTCTCAGCACAGACGCTGAACGCTGCACCACGCTGAGCCGGCAGGCTGCTCTCCCAAAGGTGCGCGTGCTCCCCCGAGGCAAGGTGGGGCCCACTGACCTGTCCCGATGGCTATTAGCCCCAAGGCCCGGCCCCGAAGGACAGCCTTCCAGAGCGCACCGCTGGGACAACAGCCACTGACGTCAGAGGGTGCCTGGACGTCAGGGCAGACTGAACGTACAGCCAGACTGGAACACCCCGCCCATCAGAATATCGCCAAGGGCCGAGAGCGGGCGGCTGAACAAGAAGTCCCGTGACGGTGACAGCCGTCTCAGCCGCGCACCACCCACACCCACCGCCCGCCCTCACAGGCGAGCCTGCTGAGCGCCCACTGGGACGACCTCGGCCACCGCAGGCTCCTCCCCGGAGTCAGACAGGTCGCCCCTTTCACAGACATCTTCTCCCCCAAAGGAGGCAGACCTGATTCTCCCCACCTACCTCACGCGGGAGAATAACAAAGTGGCTCCGTGGGCATCTCCACTGCCCGGGAGGTCACAGGGGCGGTCCTGAGGGTGGGGGGCAGGGCAGGGCACCCCCGCAGGGTGCCGGCCGGCCGTGGGGCTCACAGGGGCTGCAGGCCAGCCGAACGACTGCAGGGAGATGCTCACGGGGTGTGTGAGGACAGCGGCATAAGGGGAGGGATTACTACCCTTGTCTATCTTTTATCTCTGCCTGTACTGTGGTCCTAGGATTGGTAGTGAAAATAACAACCAACTTATTTAACTTTAACAAAGGAAAGCGCCTGAGCCCCGCCTGCTGCCTGGCGGCCACCCACCATCCAGTCTGACCAGCAGCCCACCACTACGGCCCGGCTCACTCCGCAGCTGTGCTCTTCGCTTCGTCCTCCAGAAACCCAGCGCCCAACATCCAAGCCCGGCACGACTCCCAAGCGCCCTTCACACCCCGTCACCAGCCACTGGGAGGAGAAGCGCCTGGACCAGGAGCCTCCGTCATGAGGCTCACCTCGACCCCTAAGAAATCGCTTGGTTTCTAACCCAGATTTTATTTCCATGGGGGTGAGCTGGCTTCCCCTTGCCTGGATCTGCAGGCCAGTGGTAATGCATTTGTATCTGGTGAAGGCCCCCAGCCCCACACCGGGGGGTGTCCTGTCCTCAACGCCCCGAACGCTCTCTCCCGGGAAGCCCATCTTCAACCACCTCTCTGCAGGAAGATGGCGCTTGGGCTTCTGTTAAATGCAAAGGGCTGAGAACATAAATTTTTATCTTCCCCCTCCTGTGACCTCACCTACAAAAAGCTAAAGGAATAAAGAGGTATAAATCCTCAGAGGCAAATGGGAAGGGGAATGTTAGCAGACAAGCAATTTCAGCTGACGTTTGACAGGCAGGCAGCGTGAGGAGGGGCAGCGGGGGAGAAGACACGCAAGGAAGTGTCTGCAGAGACCCCGGCCCAGGCCCAGCCCCGCCTGCAGGGGACATAACAGAGAGACAGACAAACGCACAGCCCGCGAGACTTAAGAAAAGTCTCTAACACAAAAGACAGACGAAAACCTCAAAAACATCTTAGTGTAGGCAGTGTTATAATTCCACGTTTCATAATGAAACAAGGCAAGGAGCACTTGAGAATAGCAATAAATCTCAGAAATCAAAAAATGATAGCAAAATTTGAAGCTTTAATAAATGATTGAAAGATAAAGGGAAAACTCTCAGGAAGGAAGACAAAATGATGGAATTGTGTGAGCACATACTAGAGGGGTAAGCAGTGCATTGAGGAGATCCAACAAAGAACCAAGAGGTATCTCAAAAAGGTGATCGAGACAGCAAGCGGCAGCTATCCTGGAAAAAATAATTCTAGAAAATTTCACATATTGAAAAAATATAAATCCTGAGATAGAATGGTCCAGCAGAGTGTCCAGCACAAGGACTGGAAAGTCGATAGTGAACTTACTGCATTGGTGGTTATCAGAACATTAGAGATAAAGAATAAAAACCTTAGGAATTTCAGAGAAAACAGGAGACCCTATCTCTCATCTCATTTTTATCACATCCTAAAGAGTAAGAATCAGAACACGGTTAACAACAATACTGGGTTAAAAACTCAAAAAGCTCCCCTACTTGTTAAAGGCAAGCTCTCAATTAAAAATCCTAAAGAAATTCTCTACCTACCCAAGCTACCAACCCAGGGCGCATGCTAATCAGAGTATCTTGACGAGAAGGGAGAAGGTTGACCTTCAAAGGACCATTTCTCTGAGGCTGCCGGATGGTGTGCTCCAAGACACGGGAGTAAACGGAGGACGGCTCAGGGGGACAGACCCGGTCCTGAAGGGCCGGGAACAGAAGTCCTGGGGCGGTAGGGGCGCGATGCCACAGACACCGGCTCCCGGACAAGCGCCGGAGACGGCCGAGGCCGGGGGAAGCCGACACTGGTGCGTCTGGAGAGAAGACGGGTGTTTACCTGGAAAATGAAGCAAGGGGCACGTGATACAACTGTTAAGGGAAAAATCTAAGACAGAATATAATCATGGCACACTATGTGGCTCTACAGAGAACAACACTTATACAGTTAAATAATACGGTAAATTATATGATAAACTATCTGGAAAAGTAAGGATATTCATTTGAAAGATTACAAGTAGAAAAAATGACGCATTAAATCAAGATTTGAAGAAAAAAACCAGTATAATCATAGTGCAAGTCTTGGTTCTACAAAGAGCAATGTTTACATGGTTTAATGATATAAACACTGATTACTGATTTAACTAAAAATAGTGACATAATATTGGAAGTGGGGGAGCTGGGAAGGGGAGGTAAACCAGAGCTAAGTCTTGACACAGAAGGGAAAGAGGTGAAGAAATAAGGTGTAAAGTTGATGAACCAAGTACAGCAACACAAGCGCTTGGTTCAGGGAAAACAGGAATTCCCCGCGTGCTGGGAGCCATCTATTGCAGGGGACAGAGCTGAAGGAGGCTTGGAGACCGACGTCCTCGCTCTCCTGCTGCTCTCTGCATGTTCAGACATGTGCCTGTGCTGTTTTTACTAAACGTTCCATCTAAGAAGAGGCAGGGCCTCTTGCTCTAGGGTCATGGTGAGGGCCGGCCACGTGAATTCCTTACGCTCCTTTATGCCCTTTCAGTTTACAAATTGCTTTCCTTCGTGGTACGTTGTTTAGATTCACAACAATCCAGCTAGGTGGCTATAACTTTCTTATTTGCAGAAAAGGAATGCGTCCAGAACAGGGGGTCACATGTCTGGGGTCTGGAGCAGCGTCGCTTCCTGGGCTGGACCCTGAGGTTTCCCCACCTACAGCACAGAGCGGGCTGAGGACACCCGCCTGTCCAAAACAGGGGCCAGGCGAGGGATAAATTAGGAGCTTGAGGTGAACATACACATACCGCTGCACATAAAACAGACAACCAACGCAGACCTCCTGTCCAGCACAGAGAACTCTGCTCGATACGCTAATAACAACCCACATGGGAAAAGAACCTGAAAATGAATGGATACGTGTGTACATGTAACTGGATCACTTTGCCGTACGCCTAAAACTAGCCCAGCATGGTAAATCAACCATAATATACAACAGACTATTTAGAAAATGTGTTGTTGCAAGCTGCTAAACTTGTGATAACAGAAAATAAATATAATTTTAAATATGGATATACATTTGAATGGGCTTCCCAGGTGGCGCTAGTGGTAAAGAACCCACCTGCCAATGCAGGACAAGTAAGAGAGGTGGGTTCGAACCCTGGGTTGGGAAGATCCCCTGGAGGAGGGCATGGCAATCCACTCCAGTATTCTTTCCTGGAGAACCCGGTGGACAGAGGAACCTGGTGGGTTACCATCCATAGGGTCACAGAGAGTCAGACACTACTAATGCAACTTAGCACAGCATGGCATACATTTGAATAAACTGATTTTATTTATTTTTTAAAAAGCAGCTGCTAAGAGAGTTTCCTGCACCTTGACTGTCAAGGCTGCCACAGTGCCTGCCCACTGGGCCTTAATCCAGATCCCAGGAATAGGGCACTTCATCCTTTTCCCTCCAGAGGCACCCACTTTCCTGAGAAAACCACCTTCAAATCACAGCCAACAGGAGCGAGGAAGGGTCCCCAGACGTCCTAGTCCACCCCAGGTGACCCTGTCCCTTGGATCAGCCGAGCCCTTTTCTTTCCTGATTCTCCAGTGAATTCCACGCCCTTCGTAGGTTTGTGTCTGCACCTCCTTTTCTCAGCCTCCACGTGCCTCTCCAATAAAGGTTAGCGCACCTATGCCAACCCAACCCTTCAGTCCAGCCCTGAGTGACCAGGTCATGGGCATTCTGGGCCCAGAAAATCCATCCTCAGCCACATGGGGCTTTGAAGGCCTTGTTCCCGGCATGGCAAGAAAGCAGACAGGGGTTAGGGACTGGCAGGGACCCTGTGTCCCCGGTGGGCAGACGGGGCCTCATAAAAGCCACAGCAAGCAATTAGTGGCAGCCAGGGTCTTCAGGAGACTTTTATGGCTCCAGTGCACTTGAGCGGCTGCACTGGAAAATTGGCCATTCCACGGGGATTAATGAGCGATTCGCTGTCAGAGGACAAGGTGCACTCTCGAGGAAAAGAGTGACAAAGGAACTCAGTTCCCAGGGATTCAACTTAACAATCCTTTTCTTTCTGCATATTGAGAAGGAAATGTGGGGAAATCACCACCTGCCAAGAAGAGCACTCCGAAAATTTTCCTCCAAAATACGAGAAGCCAGCCAAGGGCCCAGCACAGAGACTGTTCTGCCCTCCGAGGGGCCAGGCCTGCGGGCCAGGCAGCCATCAGGCTTGTTAGACAAACCAGGGCCAGCCATAGAGTCGGGGGTTCCTGTCCACGGGCCACAGCAGATTGAACTGAACTGCTTCTCAATGGTTGCTCAAATGTCCTTGAGCAGGTACTTCCTTTAAAAGCACCCAGGTTCAGGAAGAAGTGTCAGTTTTGAGAAATCTAATTAAAGGCTTGAACACTATGTCATACCAGAAAACCAAAATGAAGTTTTCACTCAATAAAGTGGTTCACAGCAGAGAAAACCTGCAGTTGTGTCTATAATTAAAAATACTATTGCTTCAAACAACAAACTGTGGAACATTCTTAAAGAGATGGGAATATCAGACCACCTGACCTGCCTCCTGAGAAATCTGTACACCGGTCAAAAAGCAACAGTTAGAATCAGACATGGAACAACAGACTGGTTCCAAATCAGGAAAGGAGTACGTCAAAGCTGTATATTGTTACCCTGCTTATTTACCTTAAATGCAGAGTACATCATGTGGAATGCCAGGCTGGATGAAGCATAAGCTGGAATCAAGATTGCTGGGAGGAATATCAATAATCTCAGAAATGCAGAGGCCACCACCCTTATTGCAGAAAACAAAGAGGAATTAGAGAAACTGTTGATGAAAGTGAGAGGAGAGTGAAAAAGTTGGATTAAAATTCAGCATTCAAAAAATGAAGATCGTGGCATCTGCTCCCAACAATTCAGGGCAAAAGATGGGGAAACAATAGAAACAGTGTCAGACTCTATTTTCTGGGGCTCCAAAATCACTGCAGATGGTGACTGCAGCCATGAAATTAAAAGATGCTTGCTCCTCAGAAGAAGAGTTATGACTAACCTAGACAGCATATTAAAAAGCAGAGATATTATTTTACCGACAAAGATCCATCTAGTCAAAGCTATGGCTTTTCCAGTAGTCAGGTATGGATGTGATAGCTGGACTATAAAGAAAACTGAGCGCCGAAGAATTGATGCTTTTGAACTGCAGTGTTGGAGAAGACTCTTGAGAGTCCATTGGCCAGCAAGGAGATCAGTCCTGAATATTCATTGGAAGGACCGATGCTGAAGCTGAAACTCCAATACTTTGGCCACCTAATGCAAAGAACTGACTCACTGGAAAAGACCCTGATGCTGGGAAAGATTGAAGGCGGGAGGAGAAGGGGACGACAGAGGATGAGATGGCATCACTGACTTGATGGACATGAGTTTGAGTAATCTCCGGGAGTTGGTAATGGACAGGGAAGCCTGGCGTGCTACAGTCCATGGGGCTGCAAAGAGTCTGACACAACTGAGCAACTGAACTGAACAGAACAGATTACTTCAAACAAATTACCTCAAAAATATCCTTCAATTTTCCAGTATTTCTCCTATCTTTCCAATATCCACATAGTTACTAAAGAAATAAAGTCAAATGAGCCCAAGTCAATATTTTAATTTTGATTTCATTAAATAGCAACTTGGCTCAAATCCAAAGTGGGTTAGAGGTAGGTGAATTCAGTTCACACAACAGGAAAATCCCAAACTTTTCTCAAGGGCAAATTTCTACTTGAATGGGAATCTTTCTCTTTTATACAAACATGTGTTCTAAGAGGTAGCTATGGCAGTGGGGACAATAGGAAAACAAGGATTAAGAGTGGAATCCAACCAGGAGAAAACTGGGCAAGGACCTCAATAGGTGACTCAGGAAAGAAGAAAGGGGATGACCCCATATGATCCCGTGACCTCACTTTCCCCAGGAGAAAAGAAAGGAGAGACATACACGCTTATCAGCAGATGCACCGATTTCTTTTAAAACCTGAATAATTCCAGTCCTGGTGAGGATGCAGGCAATGAACACAGTCAGACTTGCTGTTTAGACTTTGGTCTTGGGACGTCATCCTGAAGCATCCATCATGCTTAGCACGGCGGGCGCCCTGTGACCCGCCGTTTCACCCAGTGAAACCCCAGCAGGACTAGACACACAGACACAACATGTGTGTGGACATCTGTGTTTAGACACACAGATACACAGAGGTGTGTGTAATGCCTGCTGTGAAGTTGCCTATGAGAAACAGTAAAAATTAAAACTTAAAAAGGCCCTGAACACTAAATAAATACTATACCTACACTCTATTCATTAATATATTTCAGGCTATCAAGTTCAAGGAACCCAGAACAACTTAAAGGTAGAAACACGTCATCTCCCAGGATGAGAGGTGGCAGGTGCTGGGGGCAGAACTGGGCAACTCAGGGCTTCCATCACTGAACCCCGACGCCCTGGCAAGCCTGTCTTCCTCCTCGCGTTTCCGTGGCACAAGGAGGCTGGAGTGACAAGGACCCCGCCCCTTAAACAATGGCCAGAGGCCAGAACACGGGACCGGGCACTTCAGGGGTCAGAGTTATTACGCACAGGCCCCTTTGCGAGCCAGCTGCCAGCAAGCAGGTCGGAAACAGCACAGCCCGAGCCCCCCAGCGATCCTACTCCACCCCGGCTGTGCCTCTAAGGAGGGAACCTGGAGGTGCCCTTCGCAGGGGGTGGGGACGGAGTGGGGCAGACTGCAGCTCCTGCCACCTTCACTCAGCAACTGCATGCCCTCCATCTCGTACATGGGGGCTCTGACCCCCAGCTTATCAGAAAGTGACCTCATGTGGAAACAGGGCCTTTGAGATGGAACTATTAAGATGAGGTTTCACAGCAGTAGGGTGACCCCAATCCGGTATGACTGCCGTCCTCATTAAAGGGGAAACATGGAGACCAGCTTGGAAGATCCTGCCGGAATCTCTGGGCAGGCACTGGGTTAGCAACGGGGCGTGGGGTTGGGAAGGGGAGGAGAATGCTGGATTCGGGTGTCACGGACCCAGGCACGGCGGCTCCCCTTCCTTCCTCCCACATCTCGCCGTCTCCTAGAGGCTGGATGAGAGGGTCCAGGGTTCTACACCAAGTCGGCCTCACATTCGTGGTGAGGAGGAGCCCCGGGGTGGGAAGAAGGGAATCCAAATTCTCACCTAGACTTGCGGCCGACCGCGACCTGACCCAGCCAGGACCTTCCCGCAGGGGGCTCGGGGGGCTCGCGTCTGAAGTGGTGCCGGTTCTGATGCTTTCTTGGATGCACTCAGCTCATTTTCCAGTCTTTCGATCTAAACGCCCACGTCACAGGTTAGCATGATTTTAAATAAACTCCGTATCCAAAAAGGGAGAGATGTGGCCACAGAGACGGACACACAGGGAGACGCCCCGTGACGTCAGGAGTGAGGCTGCCCCAGGCCGAGGGGTGCCCAGGAGCTGGGGAAGGCCTGGACCGGGGCCCTGAGACACCGGCTGGACTTCCGGCTCCAGAACTGGGCGGAGCACGCTTCTGTCATTGAAGGCACGCGGTTTGTGGCTCTTCCGTAGGGCAGCTCTCGGGACAAGCACCGAAGCTGAGCCCAATACCCCCACTCAGGCTGGGGGCGCCCCCGGGGTCCAGCTGGCCGACAGCCCCTGCGCCGGGAGTTTGACAAATGACAGCCGTTCCTCTTCGTTCTACTTTGCTTTCCTCTTCCAGCGCATCCTGAGAGAAAAGCGGTTCACAGATGGGGGCAATGCCGCGGTGCTCTTTAAGATAAAGCAGACCCCTCGGTGAGTCCTGCACCCGGCCGTGGTCTGACCAGGGCAGACTTCACAAGCGGGACCCGGGGTGCGCACGTCCCAGCCTCGGTGTCCTGTTTTCTGTTGCTACAGTGAACATAGCAACAATCATCCTAAATGCTCTGCAAGTCTTAACTCATTCGTTCTTCCCCAATAAATCCACAGTGTGAGTTATTATTATTATCTACAAAACGGCACAGTTTACAGAGAAAGAAACTCAGAGAAGGAGATTAAGTAACTTTTTCAATTTCATAAAACGACAAAGAGGTGTAGCCAGGATCAGAACTTAGTTTCTCACTCCCCGGCCTCCCTGGGGGCTCAAGTGGTAAAGAATCCGCCTGCAATGCAGGAGACCCAGGTTCGAACCCTGGGTCAGGAAGATGCCCTAGAGAAGGGAATGGCCACCCACACCAGGATTCCTGCCTGGAGAATCCCATGGACAGAGAAGCTGGCGGGCTACAGTCCACAGGGTCACAAAGAGTCAGACACGACTGAGCAACTAACAACACTTCTTCAGTTCGGTTCAGTTCAGTTCAGTCGCTCAGTTGTGTCCGACTCTGTGACACCATGAACCGCAGCATGCCAGGCCTCCCTGTCCATCACCAACTCCCGGAGCCCAGCCAAACCCATGTCCATCGAGTCAGTGATGCCAGCCAGCCATCTCATCCTCTGTCGTCCCCTTCTCCTCCTGCCCCCAATCCCTCCCAGCATCAGGGTCTTTTCCAACAACACTTCTTCCTCCCCCGCAACGGGGCTGCCAACACAACGCTGTAACCCTCACTCTCACCAGGCCGCCTGTCAGCCCTGCATACATGGAGTGAGACACTCTCCTGAAACACTGACCTTCCTTTTCCTCCTGAATCTGCAAATTGAGGGCGACAGCCACACGTTCCCAACACAGAAGATTAGAATCCGTTGACATATTTATTCCGCTACAATTTACTGTAGCACATTGGAAATAAAGTACTGAGTTTGGAAAGCAAATTTATGGTTTACCAAAGGGGAAAGGGGAGGGGAAGGGACAAATTATGAGTTTGGGATTAAAAGACACATGCTAATATATATAAAATAAGGACCTACTGTATCGCACAAGGAACTATAGTCAATATTTTGTAATAACCTATAAGGGAAAACAATCTAAAAATATATATATATATATATATATATGTATGTATATAATGAAGATGCTGTATCTCTGAAGCTAATACAACACTGTAAATCAACTGTACTTCCATTAAAGAATAATGGTAAAATGCGCCGGGCCTAGTGGCCCCGTGGTTAAGAATGCACTCTGCAACGCGGGGCACAAGGGGTCCACCGCTGACTGGCGGCCTAAGATCCCACATGCCCCGGGGCGACGAAGCCCACGCGCCACGGCAAGAGAGTCTGTGCGCTGCGACATAGGATCCCACAGGACACCGAAGACCGGAGGCAGCCAAATAAATAAAACATGTAAATAAAATAATGATAAAGTGAAGTACCTAGCAAACTTCCAAGTCAGCAGGCACACGGTATGGAGGAGAAGGCAGAAACCCCGCGGCGTCGCCCGGGGACACGGCCTTGCGCGCGGCTGACCCCAGCCCCCTCCGCCGCGGGCGTGGTCCGGCCCGGAACCCCCGGAGGGGCCAGTTCCCTCCGCTCTCAGAGCCGCACGGGCCTTCACGGCCTCCCGGGCCGGCCTCCTCCACCTTCTCCTCGTGTGGACCCCGAGTTTGTCCGTCACTCCTTCTAAGGCGGTACAACAGGGGCTGAAACTGCCTGTGCACACGCGATCTCGGTGTATGTCTTTTTCTTCCCTTTTCTCGGCAGATTTTAACAGCAGAAACGGCGGCGGAGCGAACCGCTTCTCCAGCTGTGATCGCGAGCAGTGGGGTCCGGGGGCTCCGGGTGCCCACAGCTCTCGGGGGCTCCAGGTGCCAACGTGCAGGGCCTGCGTGGGGGCGGGGGGGAGCGGTAAAAGCCACCCTGCTTAGCAGCCAGCGCCAGAATCAGAGACGCGGATTGCTTGACTTTAAATTGTCTCGCTTCTACAAATGAAGGAAGAGGGAAACAGTGGGATTCCTCCTAAGTAGCAGCGAGGACCCACAGTCTGTTCCCTGGCCTTAGTCTGACCTCAGATAAAGAATAATGAAGGAGCAAAGCCACTTGAGCAACCTCCAGCCCGTGGAGAGCAAACCTCGGGGAAGCCGGGGAGCAGAGCCTCCGGGGCCTGGGGGCCCTTTCCTGGGGCTCGCAAACCGCCCCCTGCACCCCCACCCACCTCCCCAGCAAGGAACCTGCGGCTGCTTTCCCAAATGTGTCAGCAACAGCAAATAATAACGCCACACATCACAAGGACATTATCAGTGTTAGAATTTGTCCTGCAATGGATCATCTTTAATTCGATCTGAGTATTCCCGCTTGACGGTGACCAATCCTCCAGAGCCTCAGCAAAGTCGGGGAGCAGAGAAGGCCGGAGGAAGTAGTGTTCTATCTTTTCCTCAAAGTCAGAGACAGCCAGAGCACTCTCCCTATCTGTTCTCCAAGCGCAGAGGGCTCGGATTCCAGCCCCTAAAGGAAGAAGGTGAGTGTCTACTGCATCCTACTCCACGCCCCACCCAGCAAAAAAGCACTTTCCACCACGAAGATTAGGGTGTTTCAAGGGCCGCGCGGCAGTCGTGAAGCCTGTTTTCAGGTGAGGGGTCTGTCTGTCTGAGAACCTGTGTCCGGAGCTAGAAGACAAGGACTCGGGAAGGGCATCCTGGGGGAGGGCTGGACGGGGTGGTGTCCACTGGGGAGCTCACCCCACAGATGCCGGGGCGCTCGGTTAGATGGAGCCTGAGAACCCCTCAGCGGGACACCAGCCCTCTCCCCAGACGTCACAGTGAGAGCAGCCCCGGGACAGATCCCACAGCCGAGGGGAACCGCCAAACCCAGCCGGCGCGGCCCTCCTGGGTGAGCAGGAGGCGGGAGCGGAAGCGCTGCCGGAAAGCCCCCCGTCTGGCCTGCAGCCCTGGCCTCCCGGTGGCCCTGCCTTCCTAGAGAGCACCGCGATTCCTGATGGAAGGCGCAAAATCGTTCTGACAATTTAATGCAACACGTGCCGACTGATCACCGCTCCCCCTTCGGTGGACAGGGATCGCTGCTCCCGTCTCATCCGACGGAAACCAGAGGCACTTTTTTCCTGGCAGAGTCTGCCCGCAATCGGAGGCCAGGCCAAGGCTGGGCGCTCGGACCCTCCCCGGCCCCGTCCGTCCTGTTCTTCCAGACTTCCTGGCGGAGTTTCTCAGAGCAGGCTCACCTCACGGGTGTGTCCGTATGAGGGCCAGACCATCGACGGATGAAACCGGATGGCCATGGTCAGTGCCTTTCTGAAAGGACCCGGGATGCTGAGGCAACTCGGCAGAAGCAGGAACGCAGAGAAGGAAGCGCCCTGGGACCCCAGGATGGGCCAGAGCTGCAGGGAAAGGGAAAGCCCAGGGCTCTGAGGCCTCCCGTCCACCCCGAGGTGGATGAACACATAGAGGAATGGCTAAAACCAAGCCTGAATCCATCCTGGTGAAAGGAGGCGGGACATGACGCCTCCTCCCTCGGGCTCCTGTAAGCACAGGACAGCAGCCCAAGGACCTGCCGTGCAGCCCTGGGAACTACACTCAATACCTCGTGATCAGTCAGTTCAGGCGCTCAGTCGCCTCCGACTCTTTGCGACCCCGTGGACCGCAGCATGCCAGGCCTCCCTGTCCATCACCAACTCCCGGAGTTCACTCAAACCTATGTCCATTGAGTCGGTGATGCCATCCAACCATCTCATCCTCTGTCGTCCCCTTCTCCTCCCGCCTTCAATCTTTCCCAGCATCAGGGTCTTTCCTAAGGAGTCAGTTATTCGCATCAGGTGGCCAAATTTGTAGTAACCTATAATGAAAAAGAACCTGAAAAGGAATATATATGTATATAACTGAATCACTTTGCTATACACCTGAAACTAATGCAACATTGTGCATCAACTATAGTTCAATAAAAAAAAATTTTTAATAAAATAAGTAGGGGACGCAGATATTAGGCACTAGGTTCTTTCCACGGTACAAGGAGCACATGTGAACACACGCAGTATTTGTTTAATCTGAGCCTTGATAGAATAGGGTTACTACAGTATAGGGCTTCCCAGGTGGCGCAGTGGTAAAGGACATGCCTGCCAATGCAGGAGATTCGGGTCTGATCCCTGGGTCTGGAAGATCCCCTCGAGAAGGAAATGGCAACCCACTCCAGTATTCTTGCCTGGGAAATCCTGGGGACAGAGGAGCCTGGCAGGCTACAGTCCATGGGTCACAAAGAGTTGGACACCACTTAGCAAAGAAACCACAACAAAAATAGTATATTAAAGGCAATTTTTTAAGTCCAGTAGACCTCTTTCTTATGTGTTTTCTACTGCTGGGTAACACATATTAGGAGCACAGCAACCCTCACCAACATCTGTTTGCCATCTCACAGCTTCCATGGGCCAGGAGTCCAGCCCATTCTCATGGGTCCTCTGCTCAGGGTCTGACAAGGCTGAAATCAAGATGCCTACTTGCTGCGTCTTCATCTGAAAGCTCAGCTAAAGAAGTACCACATGCAGATCCCCATGGCTGTTGACAGAATTCAGCCTGTGGCTGTCCGATGAGATCCCCCGTTCCCTCAGCTGTTAACTGGAGACTGCTCTCAGCTTAGAGGTCACTCCTGGGTCCTGGCTCGTGGCCTCTGGGTGGGCAGACTTACCTGGCCTGTTCTTCAAGGCGGCAGGAGACTCTGATGCTGGAGCCCTACTTGATGCAAAGGTGTCGCCTGTGTCTCATGACGTAATTAACCCAGGAAGTGACTCTCACAGTCCTGGATGATCCACACTCCCAGGGCCCACACTGCATAGGTCTATACGCTTGCGTGTGGCAGGGGTCTCAGGGCCAGCTTGGGATTCTGTCCACCTGAGACACTCAACAATTTGCCTTAGAAAATGTCTTCCTAGTTGGTAGCTTACCTCCCAGAACTAGACTTTCCCACCTTTATCAAAAAAAAAAAAACAAAAACACATATTTAACCAGTTACCTCTCTCAAGTCCTAGGTCACAGCCTCAGACTTTTATGTTTATAAGCAATGCTTCTGTCAGCTGGTAAGAGCTGTTACTCATGCACACGTGTTTTTGTTTCTCTAAATGGGAATTTGGTGCCATTTTGTCAAGAGAGAGTCCTTTCCTTCAAAAGGATGTAGGTTGTTTGCTAAAACTCTGCCTGCCCCCTGGGGGTTGATGTCATGCAAGGCAACCCTTGTTGGAAACAAGAGAAGAGGGGGAATACTTGGGAATGGTACCACTTTCAGACAAACAGAATTTTTGTTACTCTTGATGCTGTCAAACTTTAAAAAATAATCTAGAAAGTAACTGAAGAATAAACAGCGGAGATCAAAGACGAATCAAAGAAACTGGAAAATCACCTGCCTGTTGTGTAAATTTGGAAATTTCCTTTGGCGTTTCAACTCTCCAGAGCCCAACGTATTCACCCTCTGCTCAGGCACAGAGCCTCTTGGGGGAGTAGGGGAGGAAGGCACTATGATACAAGCCTATTTTAAAAAAAAAGAGTTTTATTTTGAAAACACAGTGTTAAAAATTGGTCATTCACATTAGCCTGGGTGTGGTCAGTCAGTTTTGTAATTCAAATATTTTTGCGTATAAAGAACTCACTCCATTTTAGGAAAAGGAAAATAAGTCCTCCTCTCTGGAAACCTTACAGGGGCGCGCCCTCCACAGAAGTGGACGGAAGAGCCTCTGCCCTTCGCTTCTCTCCCCTCCAGCAGGTGGAGAGTCTTTCTCTCCAATCGTGAACACGGTCTGCCGGACTCCCCGCTCAGACACCGGGTTAGCTCCCAATTCCTTGTGCCTTTTTGTTTTCCTTTTTTTTTTTATCCTTGTGCTTTTGCATCGAATGAAATTAACTGGTTGGATACTGACAGGTCACAAATCAATAGTAGAACTAGATCTTTGAAATATTCATGTGTTGGTTACTCTTGGGACCAGCATGCACGAGAAGAGCCCAGACCTCCTGCCAGCCTACTCACAGACACGACTGCCTCAGCATCCAGATTCTCCTTCCTTCTCACGTCAGCTCTGCTCACCCGTTTCTGCTCGGAAGGTGAAGAGCTAGACTCAGAGACGAGGCGGCTGGGACCCCACCTGGGCTCGGCTCCGATCACGTGTTCAGAGCCAGACACGTGAGAACCGGTGCTGCTTCATCAGTGGTGAAGAACCCGCCTGCCCACGCAAGAGATGCAGGTTCAACCCTGAGTCAGGAAGATCCCCTGGAGGAGGGCGCGGCAGCCCCCTCCAGCATTCTTGTCTGGAGAATCCCGTGGACAGAGGAGCCTGGGGGGCTACAGTCCACGGGGTCACAAAGAGTCGGACACGACTGAAGCGACTGAGCACGCACGCCCTCCTAAATGTCACAAGAGGCTTACGGGAGCCCAGGAACGCGTTTAAGATGCTGGTGGCTCAGACGAGGGGGCAGAGGAGCTATTGTCCGTCATACCCACGAGGTTCCTGAGCACTGCTCATCTGCACTTCCTCGCTGACCCACACCGACACCCAGCACCCACGGCTTTATGCGTTTCTGTGTTTCTAATGTGGGCTTGTATGCACTCTTTTCTCTTGATTTGATATTTTCATTTTGACTTTTGGAAGAGCTAATTTTTAAGCCAACTCTAGGGATCCTTAATTTTTTATTTTCATCTCGTCTTTGTATTTATCAGTTTCTCCCTCACATTTTATTTGGAAATTATTCAGCTATTCATTTTCTACTTTCTTCAACTGAACACCGGTTTATTAAGTAATTGTGCTTCAATGTGTCTATTTAAGGCTCTGAACATCCATTAGCCATTCTGCTGCGTGGTGCATCCATTGTTGTCTGAAACGAAACATTTTGTATCTCAACTTTATCTTTAAAACAAACACTTAGAATTACTTTCACAATAAAAATTCTATAAATAAACCATATGCTATGGACACAATGACTAAATTTTTTAAAATGAAGAAAGTTTGTTAAAAAACTAAATTTCACCACTCTGAAATGACCATCTTCCGCTGTTGACAATTACCTTTCCCGTGTCCTTGTGCACACACATGAACTCGCACGTGTAACTTTATGAAATGAGATCATACCGTGACTACTATGACTCTTTCCCAAATGTAGGTTTGATTTCCAAATGTATGGCTTTGGAGGAGGCGTAGATAATTTCTGTTTAAAGTCATGGTCTGATCTCATCTCTTTATGGCAGAAAGAGGAAGACAAGTGGAAGCAATGACAGATTTTATTTTTCTGGGCTCCAAAATCACTGCAGATGGTGACTGCAGCCATGAAATTAAAGTACGCTTGCTCCTTGGAAGGAAAGCTATGACAAACCTAGACAGTGTATTAAAAAACAAAGACACCACTTTGCTGACAAAGGTGCATGTCGTCAAAGCTATGGTTTTTTCCAATAGACATGTTTGATGTGAGAGTTGGATCATAAAGAAACCTGAGCACCAAAGAACTGATGCTTTTGAATTGTGCAGAGAAGACTCTTGAGAGTCCCTTGAACAGCAAGAAGATCAAACCAGTCAATCTTAAAGGAAATCAACCCAGAATATTCATTGAAAGGACTGATGTTGAAGCTGAAGTTACAACACTTTGGCCACCTGATGCGAAGAGCCTACTCATTGGAAAAGACCCTGATGCTAGAAAAAATTGAAGGATAAAGGAAAAGTGGACGGCAGAGGATGAGATGGTTGGATGGCATCACCAACTCAATGGACATGAATCTGAGCAAACTCTGGGAGATGGTGAAGGACAGGGGAGCCTGGCATGCTGCAGTCCATGGGGTCACAAAGAATCAGACATGACTGAGTGAACAACCACAACAAATCAATATCTGTTCAAGTTATGTGCCCAAATGAAGGGCACTGCCATAACTGTGTGTTATACCCTATCAACACAATCCATTGCATCAGACCACGGACGTGTTCATCTTTTATTAGACAGTTTCAGCAGGAAGTGTGCCTGCTCGGCATCCGGGAGGTCTGCGTGTTCCATTCTCTGAGCAGCACTTTCTTCATCAGAAAACAGGGTCCCCCATCCCGGGCGCCCAGACTCTGACAATCTGACGATTTGCCCAGTGGACATCAAGAGGTCAGCACATTCTAGTTCCCGTAGCCCATCGGTGCCCTGTCTATCACTCATCTGGCAAATATACTTATAAGGGGCTTGTCATCTCCAATATCGAAGAGGCGTTCTAAGCGCTTTGGGAAAACAGAGAATGACGTGGCCGTCCCCTTAGACAGGGCGTCCCCACAGCATGGTGGGCGGGACCACGGCTGCTCTGCGGGGCTCACAGTCGTGCTCCCGTTTCTTCCCCAAAGAGTCCCAACTGGACGGCAACGTCGAGGGTCACCTTGAGCAAAGATTCCGCCGCCTAGAGCCGCAGGCAGAGGACCGGGGATGCAAAGTGTGAAAGGGAGAGCTGGAGCTGGGGGTGCAGGGAGGGGACATGTCCAGGCAGCGGGCAGAGTGGGGAGGGTGTCGCCCCGCAGAGAACGGGGCTGGGCGCAGCGGAAGCTCGCCTGAGCCGGGGGGCCCCGGGTCTGGGCGCCATGATGTCACACGGGTGAAGGTGACCTGGAGCTGTGGGGGGGGCAGCGCGTCCTCGCTCAGTGAGGGGCTGGACACGCAGCTGGTCCCCAAACCCACGGAGGTCTGGGTGAGCCCTGTGAACCCGCTGAACGCCTCTCCCTCACCAACCACACGGGACAGCTGTGCCTCAGATGGTGGTCCTGAGGAAGGGAAGACCGCGAAGACCACTAGAGGGGACATGGCGACGGTCGCCCTAGAGAGCGGCTCACAGGGCGGGCGAGCTTCGGGTGCCTGGAGGTGGGGGCAGGTGGGCAAGAAAGGGGCTGTGGCCGAGAGGGAGCTGTGGGCCAGCAGAAGCTGCTCATACATGTTTAAATGCCATATAAGGGCCCAGTGAGCAGTATTTCCAGAAACACTGCATACCATAGGTACCAAATAAATGCAAATATGATTGAATACCGTACTTATCAAACACACATCTGAAATCCCAGCCAACAAGCTCCAGGAGGACCATGGCTCAGAAGGGCTCCAGCAGGTCTCCTGGCCCCCGGCTTCCTCTTGACCACATACATACTGGCTTGTGGGGCTCTCAGGAGTGTCCAGTCAGACCATTTCAGGGGCATTGTTCTTTCTTCAGAGGAGACTGGTTCTTTTGCTCTGCACCCCATCTTCCTGGAGTTCTGACACTTCAATTTCTGTGCATGCCTCTCAGACTCGGCATGGTGTGGCATTAAATATGTGTGTGATTATCAGGAATTGCAATTAGCTTTGTTTTGAAAACCTCCAGCACCCCTTGGGATGGTTCGAGGCATGGCAGGGTGGAGGAATCATTTCTCAAGCCGCTCGGCTAATTCTGTGGGAAGGTGTGACAGGCATGAGAATGCATATAGCGGCACTTCCCCGCCTGGCCTGGGAGCGCTGCTCCAAGGCTTCACAGAAACCCCTCACATCTGGGCCAGATCCCGAGTGCGCTGGGAGCCCACGGGGCTGGGACCAGGCAGGAGCAGGCGGTGGGAGTGGGGAGACGCCAGAGCAAGGTTGGGGTGGGGTCGACAGACCGAGACGGCTCTAGCCTCGGGGCAGAAGGCAGAAGGCTCCCCTCTCTCTCCAAAGGCTGAATCGCTTCTCCCTGCACTGAACAGCTTCACTGAGCCCACGAACCAGGAGGCACAGCTCCTCTCCACTCTAATAAATAATCTTGAGCACCTTCCACACACCAGACGCTGCCTTAGGGGCTGGGGTGGAAGGGTGACGGGGGAAATGTGAAGATAAATAAGTCAGAATCCTTGTCCTGAAGGGGTCCTCCCTGGTGCACATGTATAATTCAAGGCAGACGGGCTAAGTCTTAGAAGAGGAAGCAATGTTTATCCCCGGCTGGGGTCTATCAGGGAGAACAGGCGTTTCATCTGCATCTTGAAGACAGAGGAGGATCTCAGCTCTGAGAACGGCAGGGAGAGGAGAGGCTCTCTGACACAGAGAGCAGTCAGAAAGCCAGGGACATGGGACGCTGGGCGGGTCCCGGGTCAGCAACACGCTGGACCGCAGAGGGGACGCTGGGTGGAGGGGGCGCTGGGCGGGGAGACGTTGGACCACAGAGGGAGCGTGGGCGAGGGGAACGTGCAAGGTGGGGCCCGCCCTGGCCACGGCCACACACACACATGTGCACACATACATGCACACACGCACAAATGTACACACAGTGCACTCACCTGCCTTCACACACACACGCATTCACACGTGTGCTCCCACACGTCTGCACTCACGCTCACACTCAGGCACACGCACCCTCCTGCGTGGGGAAGACCACCATCCGGAGCCTCGAGGCTGGCAGCCCCTGAGAGCCGGGTCCCCCAGCTCCAGGAGAGGGAGCAGGCGAGGCCTCGGGGTAGAACCAGGAGCTGCGGAGGAACTGGAGGGGGAGACCTCAGGCCCCAAGGGCGTCCGGAGGGCGGCGAATCCTCAGTGCCAGGCGGCCCTGAGGGAGGGGACAGGAGCCCGAAGCGCCCTGCACCCAGCCTTCCTCCCCACCTCCAGGCCTGAGAGCTCTGCCCGCCCGGCCGAATCCAGGACCCGAGGCTCCGACGCTGGAGCAGGGCCCTGACTGGCAGGCACACGAGGGCCCGCGGACGCGCCTGAGCCCTTTGGGGCTGGCGCCGTGGGGCTTCTGCTTGGGGGAACCTGAGGGCAGCCCCCTTCCCGAGCCTCCCTGCCACCCCTAGGCTGGCTCCCCCTGGTCTGCGCCTGGACGGGCCCTTGAGGTCACAGGGGCCGACCTCACAGCGTCCTGGACGCCTGCCCGGAGGTGCACCCCCGAGGGAACAGCAGGAGTGTCTCAGACACTCCCCCACCCGGGCAAGAAACGGGCCCAGGTTCCACACACACTCACTTCTGCACCCGCCCACAGCCAGCGCGTGCACACACACACACACACGCACACTCACTTCTGCACCCGCCCACGGCCAGCACACACACACACACACGCACACACTCACTTCTCCACCCACCCACGGCCTGCACACACACACACACGCACACACTCACTTCTCCACCCGCCCACGGCCTGCACACACACACACACACGCACACACTCACTTCTCCACCCACCCACGGCCTGCACACACACACACACACACACACACACTCACTTCTCCACCCGCCCACGGCCAGCACGCACACACACACGCACACTCACTTCTCCACCCACCCATGGTCAGCACACACACACACTCACTTCTCCACCCGCCCACAGCCAGCGTGCACACACACACGCACACTCACTTCTCCACCCACCCATGGTCAGCACACACACACACTCACTTCTCCACCCGCCCACGGCCAGCACGTGCACACACACACACACGCACACTCAGTTCTGCACCTGCCCACAGCCAGCACACACACACACACACACACACACACGCACGCACACTCACTTCTGCACCCGCCCATGGCCCACACACACACACACACATGCACACACTCAGTTCTGCACCTGCCCACAGCCAGCACACACACACACACACACACACACACTCACTTCTCCACCCGCCCACGGCCTGCACACACACACGCACACTCACTTCTCCACCCACCCATGGTCAGCACACACACACACTCACTTCTCCACCCGCCCACAGCCAGCGTGCACACACACACGCACACTCACTTCTGCACCTGCCCACAGCCAGCGCACGCGCACACACACACATACACACATGCACACTCACTGCCCACCCGCCCATGACCAGCACACACACACACACACACTGTACACACTGCTGAAATACAAGTGGTTCCGACCACAAGGTCATGAAAAACAGAGAAACATGGCACATTAAAAATAAGCTAGTCTCCTGTACAAACACCAAAAGGCTAACCAAAATATTGCTCAACTAAGTGTAGGATATATTGAAAATATCAAATAAAGTTTATGCCAATAATGCAGGGGTGGTTCTTGTTCAAAAATGTTATTGTAATTGACCACATTAATATATTAAAAAAGACAAAAAGTATAACCATCTTAGCAAATGCACAACAAATTGTTTGGTAAAATTACAAACCCATTAGAGATTTTTAAAAATACAGTAATGAAAAGAAGAGAGCTTCCTTAGTGGGGGGAAAGCGTACCAACTAATAACCCACAGCAAACATCACAGAAACTTAAAAGTCAGAAAGAGGACTTTGGTGTTTGCAAGTGTTTTCCTTACAGGGAACTGTCCTTGTATAGAAGAGTCCAGCCAGATCAATAAGAAAAGAAATACAAATATAATCGTAAAGGAGGAAATTAAACTGTCATTATGCACAGAGATATGGTTATGTGTGTGGTGCTAAATCATTTCAGTCATGTCCAACTTTTCGCGATCCTATGGACTGTAGCTTGCCAGGCTCCTCTGTCCACGGGATTCTCCAGGCAAAAATACTGGGTGGGTTGCCATTTATTCCTCTGTCAATGCATAAATCAAAATAATTTCCAGACACCATTTTAGAACTAGTTGAAGAGTTCAGCAAGGTTGCTGGATGCAAGATCAATGTAGCAAAGCCAGTTACACAAGCAACAAACCTAGATGCCCATCAGTGGATGAAGGGGTAAGAAAGCTGTGGTACACATACATGATGGAATATTACTTGGCCATAAAAAGGAACACATTTGAGTCAATTCTAATAAGGTGGGTGAACCTAGAGCCTATTATACAGAGTGAAGGAAGCAAGAAAGAGAAAGAGAAATATCACATATTAATGTGTATACATAGAATCTAGAAAGACAAGTACTGACAATCCTATGTGCAGAGCAGCAAAGGAGACTCAGACATAAAGAACAGATATTTGGACACAGTGGGGGAAGGAGAGGGTGGGATGATTTGTGAAAACAGCCATGAAATACACACGTTACCATAGGTGAAATAGAGAGTCAGCGGGAGTTTGCTGTTTGATGCAGGGAACCCAAAGCTGGTGCTCTGTGACGACCTAGAAGGTGGGAGAGGCAGGCAGGAGGAGGGGACGGGTGCAGAGGGAGAAGCCATACTCATACCTGTGGCTGATTCATGCCGATGTATGGCAAAAACCACCACAATACTGTGGTATTGTGTAACTATTCTACAATTAAAAATAAAATAAAAATTTTAAAAAAAGAAAATGCAGTTTTAAAAAGACACCTCTCATTTCTCAAACGCTGACTGGGACACAAACAAGGACCCAGAGGCCATCTTGAAGAGGGAGCCACGGGCTGAGTTTGGAATAACTTGAACAACATAAAAATGATGACAGAATGGACGGTGATTCTTGGATGAACTAAAAGAATCCATTAATCTATTCTGATGCTAACATTACGGAAGTGTGGGGAGTGAAGTCTTCAAGAAAATGCTGATAACTAAGAAGAAAAAATGGAACAGAAGACCGAGGCTCTGCCTCCAGCACGGACTTAGCAACGGATGCGAAAACCACTAGGTGCAAGACGCAGGGATCGGGATTTCACAAACTCTCAAAGAATCGCTCCCCAAATTACCTATTAGTTACAATGGGAAAAGATGCCTTTATCATGACGAAATCTGGCAGATACCACCCTAACCAAGTGGACAAACCTCCCACCCCAGTAAGGAGACAAGGAGACGCCGGTTGCCTCCCTCTGTGACGGGCAGGGGAGACGCTCACCTGTACACTCACCTGGGCTGCTGTTGGGCCGGCAACTTGACTCTCAGGAACAGCTCAGAGCAGAGAGGAGTCCTTGGTCAGCTCCTAAATCAGACCAGAGGGAGAAAACATGATTAAATTGCGACTGAGCCATCGGCAACACCTGAATGTGGATTGTGTACTGGATAGTAAGGCATTAATGTTAAATTTCCCACCTGTGATCGCTGCATCGTGTCTGTGCTTTTGTTCTCAGCTACTGCAAGCTAGCATGACATGGCGTGAGGCTGGAAGATGTACACATATGTTTACGTGGGGGAGGAAGAGAGAGAGACCAGGAGTGGGCATAACGAGGTGCTCCCAGCTCTGGACTTGGAGAAGGCACGTGAGTGCTCACAGCGTTATTTTAGTAACTTCACTGTAGGCTTTAGTTTTTCAAAAAGTAGGAAATGAAAAGATGCTATTTAAATAGCAAAAGGAAGAAAGATCTCTAGTAAGAAACGCAACAAAAATTTCAAGGCTATGTAGAGTAAATTATGCAACCTCACCAAAAACCACAAAGGTCAATATAAACGTCAATACATGTAAGCATCAGCAGAGACTCTCTTGGCTAACTCCAGCCAGGCCCCTCTGACCTCTCAACTAACCCTCAACTACACCTGTAATAACCTGAACAAACACTCACCTAGTTTCTAACAACTCAAGGCCCCCCCGCCTGTGATGAGCCTGGACGCCTCTACAGGGCCTGAGGAAACTCTGGGAGCCAGGGGAGCTGCCTGTGCTCCAGCGGACGCTGACGAGCTCCACGTCCGGCCTCTGCGGGGGGGCAGGAGCCACTTCACTGAGCACCACGTGGCCAGCCTAGATGGGCTTCTCACAGACCACTTCCCCGCTTCACCTGTGCCCCCACACACCCTCTCCCCAGTCCCCAGTCCCTCCTTCAAAGCCCCCAGCCCCCAGGGCACCCACAGAAGTGGGGTCCTATAGCAACAACCAGACACCCAGAGTAGTCCAGCACGGTCAGCACTCACGAATCTCGGCAACCAAATGCTCAGTGGACAAAGGCAAATCTGTGATGGACTTGTTCAGAATTATTTGTTTGTGGATCAAATTCACCAAAACTAAACTAAAAGTTTAGAACCTGTTACCCTCCAAAATCACTGCAGATGGTGACTGCAGCCATGAAACTAAAAGACGCTTACTCCTTGGAAGGGAAGTTATGACCAACCTAGACAGCATATTAAGAAGCAGAGACATTACTCTGCCAACTAATGTCCGTCTAGTCAAGGTTATGGTTTTTCCAGTAGTCATGTATGGATATGAGAGTTGGACTATAAAGAAAGCTGAATGCTGAAGAATTGATGCTTTTGAACTGTGGTATTGGAGAAGACTCTTGAGAGTCCCTTGGACTGCAAGGAGATCCAACCTGTCCATCCTAAAGGAAATCAGTCCTGAACATTCATTGGAAGAACTGATGCTGAAACTGAAACTCCAATACTTTGGTTACATGATGTGAAGAACTTACTCATTGGAAAAAACCCTGATGCTTGGAAAGATTGAGGGCAGGAGGAGAAGGGGATGACAGAGGATGAGATAGTTGGATGGCATCACCGACTCAATGAATATGATTTGGGGTAAACTCCAGGAGTTGGTAATGGACAGGGAGGCCTGGCACGCTGCAGTCCGTGGGGTCACAAAGAGTTGGACACGACTGAGCAACTGAACTGAACTGAACTGAACCCTTGAAAGAATAGGCAGGAACTGTGTGATACAGAACTTAGAAGGTGTATTACCTACTCGTCCTCGTGACAGACAAGGATCCAGGGTACACCAGGCCCTTGAAAGTTCGGGTAACACCCCTCCCTTAAATTCCTGGTGGATACAGTTTATCCTTTACCCTGCACGTGTAAGTTCTGTGCATGTGCATGCAAAGTACGTTGCACAATAGTTCTTACAGGAGGCTGCCCGATGGGCCCACAGTCAGCAGGTCAGGAGGGGCTCCGGTCCTCAGGGCCTGCAGGTGTGACCTTGGATGCAGTGCCCGTCAGAGGACTGGCAGCAGGAACCACAACAAACAGCAGGTGCGTCCCCATCGTTATCTGTCTTAAAACGAACAGGCGCTGGGCACAGCCCTCACCTGACCTGCCTGAGAGCAGCCCCCTCATGCATCCTGGGCTTCCCTGCATCTATGTCCCCAGGGGCAAGATGGGGCTCTGAGAATGCTCAAAAAAATAAAAAACCACACACTGAGGATCTGCCAAAGCCTGAAGACACCAAAGCAGGACCCATCCCATCCACACAGTCCGGAAAGACTGTTCTAGGCCTTCTGGCCCCTCCGACACCCCAGCGCTGGAGGGGCTGGGTCTGACTGTGAGAGGGCAAGGCAGGCTGAGCCTGGCCCCAGAGCAGCAGGTCCTGATCCCAGGGCTGTGACGTGGCCTTGTAAGGAAAGGGGGTCTCTCCTCCCCAGGGGGGATCTCCTCTGGGGCTGGAGGGTCTGGGAAGGTTTGGGGAGAAGATGGATTAGATGGTCACGAGGTCATGGGGTCCTGGGGCGTCGGGGTTGCAGGGGGTCCTCTGCACAGACCGGGTCCCACCACAGGGCTCCTGCCAAGGCCCCCCGCCTTCATCCTGCATTTTGGCACCCTGTCTCCCGAAGCTCTGCCAGAGAAGGAATATGTGCTTCCCTCAGCACTTTTCACTCACCTTAGACGTGCTTTTCACACTTTACCACATTCATACATTTAATTAAGCAGGTTGATTTGACAGATGACTGTGTCCTTTTCCTGGCTGTCTACTGCCGATGTGCAGTTTGGAAAGATGGGACTTGTGTTTAGAGCAGATTTATAAGAACGTCAGTGCCTGTGGACCCATCATGGTGGTGGCTTCTTCATTGTAGCCTGGGCTCAGGAAAATCACAAACAAAGGGAATGTTTGCTAGAATCACACGATGCATTTGAAAAGAGTGTTTCAAAAGCTAAATGAAGCTGTGGAATTAAAGAGGAACCGAGAGCCTGACTCATGGTGAGAACAGAGACCCAGCCCAGCTGGAAAGGGCCCAGGATGGGCTCACTAGTTACCCAGCGATGTTTGTTCACATCTTATCCCAAATGCCTGCATCTAAGCAGTAAAGCCTTCTCTCTCCCACCCTTGGCAGAGAACTAAAGCCCCAAGGCAGTCATCGGAAAGACTAAAATAAAACAGAATCTGCATAAACAAACTCGCCTCCCACCAGCTCTGAGGCACAGCCGCTGTGTCTCCATCTTGGATCACAGGTAGGCTCGGCCCCCGGCTGGACGGGGAGGCGGGAAACGTGGGTGTGCAAAGCTCAGACACCTGGCCCCAGCGGTGGAGGGTGACCTGCAAAGGGGCTTTGAATTCTGGACAGAGACAAAAGTATTGATCGAAAGCCCCAGCCACTGGTTCAGAACTTCAGTTCTTTCTGAGACCATTTTGATAGTGTCTGAAGTCCCGTTCCTGTGGCCAGGACCCTCCCCCCAAAAGCCTCTCCGCATTTTGCCACGAGAGTGACAGTGCCCACGTGGGAGAGGCCCCAGCCGCATGTGGCCACTCTCCCTGTTTGTGGGGTGAGTCGTGTCCCCCAAAAGCTATGTTGAAGGCCTCCCCCCAGTACGTGAGCTGCAGCTTTATTCAGAGATCAGGTCTTTACAGATGCACTTGATTACGAGGAAGTCAGACTAGATCAGGGAGGATTGGAACAGAGGACTGGAACTTTGAAGATGCAGTTGAGCTAAGATGGGGCCATTCTGGGTGAAAGTGAAAGTCGCTCAGTCGTGTCCGACTCTTTGTGACCCCACAGACTGTACAGTCCATGGAATTCTCCAGGCCAGAATACCAGAGTGGGGAGCCTTTCCCTTCCCCAGGGGATCTTCCCAACCCAGGGATCAAACCCAGGTCTCCTGCATTGCAGGCGGATTCTCTACCAGCTGAGCCACCAGCGAAGCCCAAGCATCCTGGAGTGGGTAGCCTGTCCCTTCTCCAGCGGATCTTCCCGACCCAGGAATCCAACCGGGGTCTCCTGAACTGCAGGTGGATTCTTTACCAGCTGAGCTTCCAGGGTGGGCTTTAATTCCTACACGACCACTGGCCTCATAAGAAGAGACTGACCTGCCGGGAGAACACCAGAGACACGGAGGCAGGAACTGGAGTGACGCGTCTCCAAAGCAGGAACCCCGAGCACCGCAGGCGCCCTCAGACGCCGAGAGAAGATGTGGAACCGTTCTGAGCAGAACTTCCAGCAGGGCCAAACCCGCCGACACTCTGATTTCAGACTTCTGGCTGCAGAGCTGTGAGACGACGCGCTCTGCTGCCCTAAGCCCCCGGCGCGTGAGCGGTTACCTCTGCTGCTGAACGAACACAATCGTGTTCGCACAAAAACCTGCCCATGGACACTCACAGGAGCCTTGTTTACAGTAACCAGACACAGAGAACAACCCAGCTGTCCTTCAGAGAATGAACAGTTCAACAGATTACCGTGTCCACACCAGGAAATACCACTCGGCAATAAAAAGGAACATAGCGCTCAGTGCAGAGAGCAATCTGAACAAATGAATTTCCAGTGGAAAAAGCCAGTCCCAGGAGGTCTGATTCTATTTACATGAATTAGTGAAGTGATAAAATCATAAAAGTGGAGGAGAGGTTGGTGGCCGGCAGAGATGAAGGAGGAGGTGGAGAAGGAGGGAAGAGGCGCGCCCACGAGAGGCGGCAGGCGGCCCTGGCTGCGATGCCCTGCCTGTGGCAGCACGCCTGTCAGTCACCCTGTCGTGAGGCTTGTGCAGGCGTCGCTGGGAAGACCGTCGAAAGAGTCCCCAGGGTCCCACTGCACCGAAACCTGTGTCACCGCCACACGTGGATTTGCAGTGACTGCGTCACAAAAAGTTAATTAAAAGCAAAAATTGAAAAATCAATCCACGTGTTATTGTTCAATGTTTAAAGTTTTTTTAAAATACTGATTCTTTTGTATCTCCATCACTACACAACCTACAGTCTCATGGTTAATTATGAGGGCAACTGGCAATAATATAGGACAGAAATGAAAGATCTTCCCACTTATGTTCCGAGTTCCCCAGGACAGACCAGACCTGAGGTGACTCATCCCAGCACGTGTCTCCAGCGCTGGATGCAGGGACCTTTCTTTCCTGAGATTGGGATGATCCAATGATGCCACAGGGCTTGGAAGCCTTAGGAAGCAGGTGACGTTCACACTAAGCCCATTAGAGAGTTTAGTGCTCGGCAAGCAGACAAGGGGGTCGAGGAGGAGGAGAGGGTGCCCCGTGATTATTGAGGACCAACCTGTTCTGGGGGTTATTTACATGGGTTACCCCCCGCACCCAGTAAGGTCACCACCAGTGATGACTGAATGCTGGAGAGACCACTGTGGGGGAAGGTGCGTGGCTCTCCACGTTCCACGGCTTCTTGAAATACACCAAGAAGTGGCCTCTGACCTCAGGGGCCTGAATAGCTGGAAGGTGCCTCTCAGGGAAGAGCTGGGGGCTGGGCCTGGGGCGGGGGGTGGGGGGGTAGAGGCCACGAAGCAGGAAGGAGCCTGGTGCTCAAGGGAGAGGGTGAGAACCCAGGGGACCCTGAGACAAGCAGAGCTGAGGACTGGCTTCTCCCAACCAGACCAGCCGGTCCAGGACACAAGTTTAAACTTCCAGCTAAAATGCAGAGACATTACTTTGTCAACAAAGGTCCGTCTGGTTAAGGCTATGGTTTTTCCAGTGGTCATGTATGGATGTGAGAATTGAACTGTAAAGAAAGCTGAGTGCCGAAAAATTGATGCTTTTGAACTGTGGTGTTGGAGAAGACTCTTGAGAGTCCCTTGGACTGCAAGGAGATCCAACCAGTCCATCCTAAAGGAGATCAGTCCCGGGTGTTCACTGGAAGGACTGATGCTGAAGCTGAAACTCCAATACTTTGGCCACCTGATGCGAAGAGTTGACTCATTGGAAAAGCCCCCAATGCTGGGAAAGATTGAGGGTGGGAGGAGAAGGAGACGACAGAGGATGAGACGGTTGGATGGCATCACCAACTCGATGGACATGGTAAACTCCGGGAGTTGGTGATGGTCAGGGAGGCCTGGCGTGCTGCAGTTCATGGAGTCGCAAAGAGTCGGACACGAATGAGCAACTGAACTGAACTGAACTGAGGCAGAGTGTTGAAATGCTACTCATGCCATGAAAATAAAGATGGATACTTTCATTGTATTTTTTATAATTTTCAAACTCCAGTGGTCTGGAATAACGTATGAGGCAATTTATTTAACAATATTACAAATTAACCAAAGAATTCCAAAAATATTTACAAAGATGTCTCTCTGTCTTTAGGGACCCCAGGTGTGATGGCCCACCCCAGTGCAAGAGCACCATCCGGGTCTTTGCAGGCATCCCGGTCTGGACGTGTGGTCTCTGGGTCTGTGTTCACCAACAGCTGTGATGAGATGCAGTGTCCGTTCCTGCTGGTTATGCACCTCGCCCACCTGCCAACCCGACAGCTTCCCCCTGAAGCTGCAGGCCTGTGGAAGAGCGCAGAGTGTTCAGGACACCCGCGCCTCTAACTCTGAGCCCTCCCGAGTGCTCAGCCTCCCCACGGGCATCAGACGCCCTTGTCAGATGTGCTTCACACACACCGGAAAATGATGCGGATCAAAGCCAGTTCTTTACTGGGCCAGAAAATAACCCCTGAACAAGCTCCTCCAGTGACCGCAGCCTCTGGTCAGAAATGAGGCAGGGCCCCAAGAAAGCATCCTGCCACAGAGACTGCCCAGCTGCAGTCCTGCAGGGGTGTGTGTGTGTGTGTGTGTCTAAGTGTGCATGCCTGTGTGTATGTGCACATGCATATAGTTATGTATGTACATGTGTGCATGTGTGTGCATGTAGGCATGCATGTCTGTGTGTGTATTTGTGTGTGCATGTATGCATGTGCATATATTCATGTGTGTACATGTATCTATCTGTGTATGTATTCATGTGTGTGCATGTATTTGTGTGTATATGCATGTGTGTATTTATGTGTGTGTGTGTACTTGTGTGTGTATTTGTGTGCACATGTGTTTGTGTGTGTGCGTGTATGTGTGTACATGCCTGTGTATGTATCCATTTGTGTGTGCATGTGTGTGCTCGTGTGTACTCATGTGTGTGCGTTTATCTGTGCATGTATGCCTTGCATGTCTTCGTGTGTGCATGCATGTCTGTGTGTGTTCATGTGTGTACATGTGTGTATTCATGTGTGTGTGTGTGCTATATGCCTGTGCATGTCTTCATGTGTGTGCTGCCATCGCGGTCCTCACCTCTGGGCCCGGCACCCCCACGTCTCTCCAGGCCGAGAACCCAGGTGAGAGTGACCTGGACGTCCCGGGCTCCGTGTGGCAGACGTGGGTGGAGCGCTGGGTCTTGGAGCAGAAGGCCCTGCCAGGGCGGGCTGGTCGCTGGGTCCCTCCTGCCCAGGCGCTGCTCAGAGTCAAGGCCCAGAGCAGGGGTGGGGCCGACCGGACCCTCGTCCCTCCACACGAGGCCGATAGCGAGCCATGTCACAGGACGGGAGCGTACGGCTCAAACAGCGAGGGGCCACGAAGGCCATGGAGCCGGCGAGCAGCAGGGACGCCAGGCAAACCGGCTCCTTCTCTCCCCCGCGGCCACAGCTCACGCAGAGGGAAGGCTTCTGCACTGGACCGCGGGGTGCCTCCCGGCCAACACCAAAGCGCCAAGGCGTCCGAACCTTCTCAACACCTTCTTCATCCCCAGAGACAAGCACTTGAAGGGCTGGTCCTAAACTTTGGGGATGAGAGCTTGGCCTCGTGGCTGAGCCTGAAACCCCATGGAATCCAGAGAAATGACGCATATTATGAAGCTGAGCTTGGATCTGAGACAGACGAATAATCTGCCTGCTTGATTCCTGAGGCGCTTTTCTCGAGGCCCCGACGCCCTCCTGCAGGATTTTCCTGAGTGACCCCCATGCTTGCTGAAGCGGAGTCCCCATGACATCCTGTCCGCCTGCAGGAGCCTCCAGAGAGGTTGAGCTTGTCTGAGTTGCGAACAAAGGATATTTGGCTCTACAGAGAAGGGACAAGGCTTCATTTGACTAAGAAAGATTTTCAGAAGAGAAGATTTTATTTCTTAAGTCATAATAATATGAGGATTAAAAAAAAAAAACTAAGGAATTAGCTCTATTCTTACTTCACCAAGACATTTTTAAAAAATTTTTGACTGAGATGCCCAGCGGTCAGAACCAAGATAGACCTGGTGGTGCTTTCTGCCCGTGAATCAATGCCTGCACGGGAGGTCATCAAATCGAGCCCCTCCAAGCCCAGTTTTCAAGCATCCGTTGCACCCTTTCTCAACCAGCCTTCATGAGAGGATGGAGCGCGCACGGCATGATGGGAGCGGCTGTTTCCGGGTCTGCCCAAAGGCACAGGTCAGCCCAACACAGGCGGGATGCAGATCCCCGAGTCGGGTGTCAGGGCTCAGCGCTCTCACCCCGCAGAGAAGGCTGGGGTGTTACAGCCTCTGCAAGAGTGACTGTCTGGGGTGCACCCAAGTTCATAAGGAGAACAACACAGATTCTTGCTTCTTGTTTCTAGGTAACAGACCCAGAGACCACAGACCACCCTCTCCTGTCTGCACTAGGCCACTAATGCAGTCAAGGGCACAAGAAGGGGGAAGGGGATTACGGAGCGCTGGTTTAAAGGCCTGGATCTTTTGTTCTTGATGCTGAAGCTGAAGCCCCAATCCTTTGGCTACCTGATGTGAAGAGCTGACTCATTAGAAAAAACCTTGATGCTGGGAAAGATTGAAGGCAGGAGGAGACGGGGACAACAGAGGATGAGATGGTTGGATGGCATCACCGGCTCAATGGACATGGGTTTGAGTAAGCTCTGGGAGATGGTGAAGGACAGGGAGGCCTGGCGTGTTGCTGTTGATGGGGTTGCAAAGAGTCGGACACGACTGAGCGACTGAACAACGATGACAAGGCAACAGTGGTGTGAGGGCCTCTTGGCTGAGTGACACCACGCACAACCTCAGGCAGAGCATCCACGACAAAGCCAAGCAGAGTGAAATAAATCCTGGTCAGTGCCAGGCTCGGATCATGCCGGAAGGACACCACCGTCCAGGCAGGGAGTGGACGCGAGGCCAAGTGCCGCCCTGCTCGAGGGCTCACCCCTCCCTGCCAGCCCTGCCCCTCTGACATCCGGGCCAGAGCTCTCCTCCTGTGAGGACCGTTGGGGTGCCCGTCCATGTCCCTCCCCGCTCAACTCCACGCTCCAGCAGAACACAGCAGCGACCCGGGAAAGCACTTAGACCGTGAATCCTACTCTTCACAGCTGGTTCACGGCATTAGAGTCGTTTACACAACTCAGGGCTGGGACCACGTCTTGTTCAGACCGATCTCGCAGCTCACACAGGGCCAGGGTTTTAATGGGTGCCCGCTGATGGGTCGATCGTTGTCACTAGACCTTCTGAAGATTCATTAGCATGAGAGTCCTTTACCCTAAATCACATCAGAGTTCTTTCCTTTTGCTCACAGAACACATCAGTGTCTCATGGGAGACCCAAAACTTGAGTGTGGGGGCCACTTCCCTGAGTTCTTTTTCCAAACACCATATTTTAAAACGTGGTCCCTTTTGAATGACAAGTGTGGTTGTCTAGCTGGAATCCTTTCCCATGGGGAAACCCCTCCCCCAAACTAATCCTGCCCCGTGCACTTCATCCAGATGCAGCCCACCCTGGACCACCCTTACCTCCACCCACACCCACATGAGGCTGTCTGCTTGCCCTGCAGGCATGAGACCCAAATCAGGCCAAGAACGGCCTCCTTCTGACTTTGGGCAGAACTAAAACATGAGAAGTCCCTTCTCGTCGCTGAGTGAGGTCTGGCAGCCAGTAGGTACCTCACTGCTTCCCAGGTGGCGCTAGTGGTAAGAACCAGCCTGCCAATGCAAGAGACGTAAGAGACATGGATTTGATCCCTGGGTCGGGAAGGTCCCTTGGAGGAGGGCATGACAACCCACTCCAGTGTTCTTGCCTGGAGAATCCTATGGACAGAGAAGCCTGGCGGGCTACAGTCCACAGGGTCGCAGAGAGTCAGACGACTGAAGGGACTGCAAGCAGGCATGCAGTCCTCACCTCAGTGGCCCCTGGAGAAGCCCATTTCGGGCTGAAGCCCAGCAGAGCCGGGGTGGGGGCATGCGAGGGCAGCAGAGCTGTGCCTGGAGCCCATCCCCCTGACATCTTTCTCGCTTGGCACGATGGAGAAAGTCAACTGGTGCTCCGCCCTGCGAGTAAGATGCACACCCGAGGCTCCTGGCCAGATGCGTGTCCCACAGGATGCCAACACCTGGAAGACCAGCAGCTCATGTCAACACCACCCTTCAACAGGCCCCATGAACCAGCATCCACAGGGCGACCGTTTCCGGGGAACAAAATAGAGAGGGCATCCTTCGGTAGGGTTTTGATCGAGTTTAACAGGAGGATTTCAGTCACCTTAATTTTTCGAGATAAACTTAAAGGATTCACCTAAAGGTTATTCCAGCAGGATTCGTCCTGCCTTTCCCTTGCTGTCACCAGTATAATCGGTTCTGCAACTGACGGAGTCTCACGTGCTAGGAATTTAAACCAGGAAAATGGAAATAGAACCAGGGTCAGGGAGGGCAAAGGGCGGCAGAGGCCCTAGGAACTCTTCCAGGACCACTGTCCGTGCAGCAGGCAGCCCACTCGGGTCTTGGGGCCCCACCTCGGGTTGTCCCAGCTCTGGTCCTGTTCCCGTCTTAGAATGCTCCGCACCCCGTCCCACGGGGCCCCTGGCATCACAAAGCTGAGATGGCGCTGTGATTGGACATGGAGGATCCAGGCAGCAGGGACATCTCAGGGGCCCGGTGATGGAGGAGCCATACAGGGATGGACTTCCGGGGGCACAGGCGGTAGGAGGACACCCCACTCCAGGGGCTACTCAGACAGCTAAACCCCAAGGCACCCTGCCTGCCCTTCAGCCACCTGAGAGGAGGTTTCCAGAGACAGCACTGCCCTCGGCATCCGTCTGCACGCCTGCGCCTCCGCCCCAGGGACCACTGGTGGTGCTCACAGAGGCCCCTGTGCTGGTGAGGCGACGACCCATCCTCCCTCTGGGCCCACCTTCCCCCACGCCCACCTTTCCCCCATGCCCACCTTTCCCCCACGCCCACCTTCCCCCACGCCCACCTTCCCCCACGCCCACCTTTCCCCCACGCCACCTTTCCCCCACGCCCACCTTTCCCCC
>JADEYB020000029.1:41811673-41846481 GCA_015832495.2 Alces alces | reverse complement strand
AAGTTGTGATACTATGCAAGGTGTGGTACTATGCAAGGTGTGATACTATGCAAGGTGTGATACTATGCAAGGTGTGATTCTATGCAAGGTGTGATACTATGCAAGGTGTGATTCTATGCAAGGTGTGGTCCTGTGTAAGGTCTGATAATATGAAATGATGGCATGTGCACACCTGCACCACATACTTGACTGTAACTTGACCACTAAGGGTACACACTCTGGGTTCAGTCAGCTGTATTTAATTCCAAGCTCTACCCCTGGCTAGGTGACAGACTTTCACCAATTTAGCTAATCTTCTCCATTTATATTTCACAGCCCTCATCTGTAAAATAGAGATAAGAATCTACCTGCCCAAAAAGGTTACAGCAAAACAGGTATATTACATGAAACACATTTAACAGCACCTGCCCCAGAATAAGTGGTCAGTAAACATGGAATACCATCATTACTGTGATCGTGACAATGATGCTGATGGTGATGGTGATGATGCTGGTGATGGTGATGGTGTTAGTGATGGTGGTGATAATGCTGGTGATGGTGGTGATGGTGGTGATGATGCTGGTGATGGTAATGATGATGATGGTGATGGTGATGGTGGTGGTGGTGATGGTGATGGTGGTGATGATGGTGATGGTGATGGTGGTGATGGTGATGGTGGTGATGGTGATGGTGGTGGTGATAATGGTGATGGTGATGGTGGTGATGATGATGGTGATGGTAATGGTGGTGATGATGGTGATGGTGATGATGATGGTGACGGTGACGGTGATGCTGGTGATGATGATGGTGGTGATGGTGGTGATGGTGGTAGTGATGGTGATGATGATGGTGATGATGATGGTGATGGTGATGGTGATGATGATGGTGATGGTGATGGTGGTGATGATGGTGATGATGATGATGATGGTGATGGTGGTAGTGATAGTGATGCTGCTGATGATGGTGATGGTGATGATGGTGGTAGTGATGGTGATGATGATGGTGGTGATGGTGATGATGATGGTGATGGTGATGGTGGTGATGATGGTGATGGTGATGATGGTGGTAGTGATGGTGATGGTGATGATGGTGATGGTGATGGTGGTGATGATGATGGTGATGGTGATGATGATGGTGATGGTGATGATGATGATGATGGTGATGGTGATGATGATGGTGATGGTGATGATGGTGATGGTGGTGATGGTGGTAGTGATGGTGATGGTGGTGATGGTGGTGATGACCCTGGTGATGGTGATGATGATGATGATAGTGATGGTGGTAGTGATGGTGATGGTGATGATGATGGTGATGGTGATGGTGGTGATGGTGATGATGATGATGATGGTGATGGTGGTGATGGTGGTGATGGTGATGATGATGATGATGGTGATGGTGGTGATGGTGGTGATGGTGGTGATGGTGGTGATGACCCTGGTGATGGTGATGGTGATGGTGATGATGATGGTGATGATGGTGATGGTGGTGATGGTGGTGATGATGATGATGATGATGATGATGATGGCAGTGGTCATGATGGTGATGATAAGGGTCATGATGGTGACAGTAATGATGATGTTATCATGTGGTTCCCCCAACCACCTCCCTCTCCTTTTCTAAGTTCTCTTTCTTCTAGTTTCAGTTCTTATAATCTTGGTATGACTTTTCTAAATGGAAATGTATATGCACACTGTTTTTTCTCAGTGGGAGTGAAATACCTCTAATTAATGGGCATAGTATTCACAAATGCTCATCATTGCATCCAATGAAAAAGATATTTAAAGTTAAAACTATCAATTCTGCAGAGCGGTTCACCCAGCAATCCCAAATTAAAGACATGGGGCTTGCAAGATAGGAAATGACAGGCTTTTTTTGTCTTGAACATGGTGAATTATTATTAGTGATAATCATATATGGATTTGAAGTATCTAAAATGAAAATATAAATCATATTACCCATGATCACAAACAACAGGGAACGTCTGTGCTCATTTTACGCAGTTGCTTTCCTTTAATGTAACAGGCAGCCTGTTCGTGTCTCAACACCCAGCTTGACAAAAGACACACGTGAAGAACTTCACACTTCTGCCAGCCTTCTATTCTTCACGGTTTACGTTCTACATGACGTTTAAAGGAGGACTAGTGCGTACTTCATTACTTCTGTCCACTGCAGTTTATCCTGGAAAACCGTCTTCAGGGAGGAAAATCACCTGGTGTGCTTTCTGAACTGGGCGGGCTACACCCAGTCAGTTAAAACGCGCATCTCTGACGACATGCGCCTCGAGCCTGCAGCAGCACCTGGACGCTTCCTTCTGGGGGCGGGGGCGTCTGCCTGGCTCAGGAAGACATGGAATTGGGTGTTGGCATCTCCTGGACTCAGCATCTGTTCAGCAAACATCCCAGCCGGGAATCCAGGAGCCGCGTCCCCAGTAGTGGTTGGAAGGAGACGGAATAACACCCCTCACCCCGCCTCCGCTGCTGGAGGCCTGTCCAGAGAGGACAGGCCGGGTCTGCATCAGAGGGGGCAGCCTGGTCCACGGAAGCACTTGCATCTGGACCCCATCAGCCCCTCCAGGGCAGTGATGCCCCCTGACCTACATCACCAGCCGTCCTGACACCTTGTCAACAGGACACCAGGCGGCCCCAGGACTGGAAGGTCTGTGCTTCAAGCTCAGAACGGAGTGGCTACATTGCCAGGAGAGAACTCTGTTTCCTCACTAACCTCCTACATTTATTTCTCAAAGGAGTAAAAGCAGAGGCATCTTCTAAAACAGCAAACCAGACCCAGAGCCGTTCATCGTCCAGGGGGATCCCAGCAAGAGGTGACCAGCCCAGCCCAAAGAGGGCTAATTGAGATTATCAGAGGGACCGCTGTATCAGTGTGGGCAGGTTCAAAGGGAACAGGACAGAATGAGGAAGCACCCGGGCTGCTGACAGTGGTCCTTGGCCCTGGGAACGAGGGGAGGGCTGCTGCCAGGGAGACTGTGGGCAGACCCTGTGCCCCCCCCCCGCCCTCTCCCCGCTGGGCGCCCCATCACTGGAGGTCAAGGACGGGGCCAGGGGTGCAGAGCTCCCAGGCCACCGCTGTGCAGGGCAGCATGAGGGGCACACAGTAGGGCAGCGTGGAGAGGAGCCCTCTACTCACGAATAAATTCTGGATTCTCAAGACTTTCTGAGTCGCTGCCCCTTGCCCATACAAGGTTGAGTAGGGGAAGCGCACACAGTGATGGAGGTGGTATCTCAGCCTTGAGGGGCCGAGGGAAGGGACATCTGTGACAGCCAGGCCAGCCGGGCCCCCTGTCCAGTCTCTGCCCCCCGGATGGAGCGTGCAGACCCCGGGGCCCAGTCCATTGCCCCCAGGCCAGCCTGGCTGCTCTGGGGGCTCTGTAGCTTCCTCGCCTCTGGGAGGGGCGTGGCCAGGGCATTCCTCCGATGAGTGTTGGAGTGTGCAGAGGGGGTGTTGTCAGGTTAAAGGCAAGCACTCCCCCGAGAGCTGCGACCCGGTTGCTGTCGGGGTCCTCCCGGGGACCGTAGGTGCGAGACGGCTCTGGGGCGGCTGCTCCAAGGGGCAGAGGGAGAGGCCTGTCCACACGGACCGCGGCTGGGGACACATGCAGGCAAGCACACGGCTCGGTGACAGAGCCCTGCTGGTCCCAGAGCAGCCCCCCAAGTGGTGATGTTCATTCTTCACTGTGACAGGGGGACCCAAGAGCTAATGTCCTCCCTGAGATGGACACCTGACTCCCAGGGAGCCTGCTGACCGGAGCACGGGGGCCCTGTCCTGGTTTCACCCCAAATTCCTCTCACTGGTGACCACAGCTGCTGACGACTAGGTCCCTGCTGAGCTGGGGGCTCCGAAGGCCCCTCTGCTCTCTGTTTACAGCGGGGTGTTTTTGGGGTGGGGAAGCTATCACACAGGGAAACGGGAATATTAGGTTGTTGATTATTCTCCTCAAACAGCCCCAGGCCCCTCTCTGGGGAGCTGCCCTGGACACTGATTTGCTAAAACATGTAAATGGGTTGAAAGGGGAGCTGGTGGTTAACAGGGCCTGATCAGACCCAGGGCTTCCGTATCCCGAATTCTCCTAATCACCGCTCTCAGGGGACGTTCTTCTTGCTTTTCCTTTCAGGGAAGAAAATCAGGCATAAATGCTGCCCAGGACAGCGGGCGGTAGGGGACGAAGGGGGCAGGGGTCCCATGTTTGCAAGACCACGCAGCCACCCCCAGGGAGGATAAACCAGCGGAGGGTCAAGTCGGTGCAGAGAGGGCGGAAGTCATCCCAGGCGGCTTTCCTCTTTCCCTAAAGAGCCTCCGGGCGCTGAGCTTCCCGTGCCCCTGCTTCCGCCGCCAGCTTCCTGGGGCTGCGTCTTCTCCACGTGGGCAAAGGGGCCAGCGAGATTCCCGTCCCAGAGAAGGAAGGGGATAAAGACAGGACAGAGGAGGCTGTGGCACCCCTGACGGGCACGCCTGGCAATCCCATATAGGTTTAGAGAAAAGCACGCTGTTCCAAGGCCTTCTGATATTAACCCAAATGCTTCTACCAGTTAACACGGGCATGACTGCATCCCTCAACAAGCAGGCCGTTTGTCACTGTGGGGATCCTTTTTCTTCGGGACACAGAAAGCAATTTTAAAAAGTAATAAAATACTAAAGGGGCATTGTCAGGTCAGAAATTAGACTTTTTCTTTTTTTACTGTTTCTCTAATGCCTTAGAGTGCCAAGTGAATCCTCATAACGACCACTTGTTTGTCGACGTTTCTTCTTTGCTCTTGGGGGCAAAAGCCCGGGTCCCCGCAGGCTCTTCCAATGCCCACGGCTCAGACGGCACCATCACTGGGGGGCCACACCCCACCCTGCACGTTCAGCGCTTCCGGGGCGGACAGGCACCTGCGGCCCCAGACCCAGCCCTTCCGCAGCTCACTCAGGGGTGCCCCCCAGACCATCTTCAGGACGCGGTGTCCCGGCTATCAGGCCCACGTGGCCCCACATGTGGAAAACAGGCAGATAAAAAGGCAGGCACGGCCCACAGCACAGCGTCTGCACCCCAGGAGTCGGCGCCGGCCTGCAGGGAGCTCCGGGCTCAGCCCCGCAAACATCCCACTCGCTAACCCCGGCCCACCCACCAGACCCCACCCCTAAACCCCCTGCACGGCCCCTTCTCAGCAGCCGAACCACTGCACGATCTGCCAGAACTCAGGCAGGCGAAACGTGCAGACGTCGGGTCTGAGTCCCCAGGGGTCAGCGTCCCCCAGAGGCCCCACAGCGGGCCCAGGAGGCCCCTCGGATCTCAGGGGCTGGGGCAGGCCTGGCCACATCAGCCCTGGTGGGGAGGCGGGCACGGCAGCTGAGAGCTGGGGTGCGGGTGGGTGACCCCGAGGCTGTGGAGTCCACCCTGAGAACAGAGGATGGGAAGGGGCAGACTCGCCTGGGGGTCCCTGTGGTTGGTGGCCCTGGGAAGCTTTCCATCTGGCATCATTTGACTCATCCTAATCTGGGGGTGGGGGTGAGCGTTGCTGCCCCCACTTGACAGGCAGGAAAACTGAGTGACCTGCCTGAGGTCACAGGTGGTCAACAAGCGAGGAGAGCCGAGGCCTGAACTCACCCCAGCCCCCTGTGTCCCCCAACTTGGGTTTAATCCAGCTAAGCCACCACCAACGGGGCACACGGGTGACGTCAGCCCCCGCCCGGGAATCTCCTTGATCACCAGGGACTCCTGCGTGAACTGCGGGTGCTGACTGCGAGTTCTAGGGGTCTCTAGGAAAGCACCCTGATCGGGCCCTGCCCCCACAGGTCCAGAGCAGAACCAGGGCTTTCAAGCAGGAGCTCCCCGACCACAGGCACCCCGATGCCCCGTGACTGAAGGGACGTGGCAGGACCCCCGGCTAAGGGTCAGGAGATGGGCTGGCCGCTCTGGGTCCCGTCTGCGATGTGCCAGGCCGCGCCTGGGCCTCAGGAACCACAGCAGTGTAGACGTCAGGTCAAAGCCGGGCAGTCGTCTGTCCCATGATGAAATTCAATTACAGATTTAATCCTTCCACCCAACGAATATATGTGCACACTCAGTCATTCTGGTCGTGTCCGACTCTGCAGCCCCATCGACCATAGCCCATCAGGCTCTTCTGTCTGGCAAGAGGCAAGAATACAGGAGGGGGTTGCCATGCCCTCCCCCGGGGATCTTCCTGACCCAAGGATCGAACCCATGTGTCTCCTGCATCTTCCGCATTACAGGCAGGTTCTTTACCTCTGAGCCACCAGGGGACCTAATGAATATATGTAGTTCCACCTGACTTACTGCGCCTTTTCATGGACTTGGGGGCAGGATGCAGAGAGCTGGTCCAACCACTCAAGACCATGGGGCTGCTTACCGTTAGAAGCAGAAACGTCCGAAGGGTCAGTCATCCCAGGCGGTCTCGGGGGGGCTGTCGCTGGCTGCATGTCTGTGTCCCTCCTCATGCACAGGCTGAAGCCCCAGCCTGGTGTTCTGGTACTGGCGGCTCTTTGGGAGGTGATCAGGGTTAGATGGGGTCACGAGGGAAGCGCCCTGTGATGGGGTTGGTGGCCTGGATGGAACAGAGAGAGCCTGGAGCTTCATCTGCACCCGCGTGAGCACATGGCCAGGAGGCTTCCATCGCGAGCCAGGAACTCCTGCACAGAGACCACAGCTGCACCTCCCTCCCGACCACCCCCTTCAAGGCTGTGAGAAATCACCATGTGCTGGGGAAGCCCCCAGTCTGCGGCGTTTCTGTTCCAGCCGCCAAGTCTCTAGGACGAGTCCCAACCTCGCTCTCCCCTGGACTCTCGCTGTAACGCCTCCACTGGGGCCCGTCTCCCCCGCCAGGCCCACCCTCTAGGACCCCCGAGGGTGGGTCAGCCACCCCCGACTCTGCTGCCCCAGCCCCGGCCTCACCCAGCCTGGACAGGCCCCTTCACTCACCACCACCACGCAGGACAGATCACACCTGATACTGCTTCTGCGACTCAGCACATCCTTTAAAAGCTAATCCTATTCATTGCTTTCTAGTTTCAAGGAAGGGAGAGGGCAGATTTTATTTTCTTGGGCTCCAAAATCACTGCAGATGGTGACTACAACCTGGAAATTAAAAGACACTTGCTCCTTGGAAGAAAAGCTAAGACAAACCTAGACAGAGTACTAAGAAAAAGCAGAGACATCATGTTGCCGACAGTAAGTTCATAGAGTCAAACTACTGTTTTCCCAGGAGTCGTGTGGATGTGAAAGTTCGACAATAAAGAAAACTGAGGACCAAAGACTTGATGCTTTTGAACTGTGGTGTTGAAGAAAACTCTTGAGAGTCCCTTGGATTGCAAGGAGATCCAACCAGTCCCTCCTAAAGGAGATCAGTCCTGGGTGTTCATTGGAAGGACTGATGCAGAAGCTGAAGCTCCAATACTTTGGCAACCTGATGTGAAAAGCCAACTCACTGGAAAAACACCTTGACTCTGGGAAAGATTGAGGGCAGGGGGAGAAGAGGGCAGCAGAGGATGAGCTGGTTGGATGGCATCACGGACTCAACGGACATGAACTTGAGCAAACTCCAAGAGTCAGTGCAGGACAGGGAAGCCTGATGCGTTGCAGTCCATGGGGTGGCAGAGTTAGACACGCCTGAGCAGCTGACCAACACAGCAACAAATCAGGAGTCGGGGGGAGCGTCTGCGTCTCAGGACAGCGCTTCCTCCCTCCCACCATCTCCCTCACGGTCCTTCTCCGTGTTGCTCCGTCATTCTGTCAGTCATCACATCTCCCTGCCTCCTTCTCATTTGGCTATTGAAAGGCTGAGAGCAAAATTTAGCATCCAGTGTTAGCAACTTTCTCCAATCCTGAAAGATATTTTTATTCCTCCTTCTCGTGATTATTAATTTGTGATGTATAATTATCTATTGATCCTTATTATTATGGTCATTATTTCACATATGATCTAATGTTGTAAGCTACCCTGAAACCTTTTGGAGTAAGACAAACATAAAGAAATAATAGATCCATATTGAATGTAAGAGAACCCCTGAAAGTATTTAGAAATAGAAAGGCAAAGTCGTGATATGAAGGCCTCATGATTTTTACTCTTAAAAGCTTTTCAGATATTGCTGGTAAACTGAGGACTCCACTCACATGGGTCCTTCATCTTTCTCTATCAAGGAATTCTATGACCTTCTTGCAACTGATGGTTTTGAAACACCAGCACATAAAAGTTGAAGGAAGGCGTTATTATTTGATGACGGTAAGTACAGCTCAAGTGTACTGGGATTTTAATCCTACAGGGAGGCTTCGGGGCTGGCAGAAACCGCACGCCTCTCTCACTTCCCGGGCTGCTGTGTGCGCTGCCCCGCAGGACTCGGAGCTGGAACGCCGGGTATTGACTGAGGACCCTCTGATGAACTCTAAACAGTCTGCATCCACAGCAGAGCGAGGCTGCTGCAAAATCGATCGGAAGCCTGGGCGCCAAGGAAACACTGCCGCAGGGAGCGGGCTTTAGTTTGTGTTTTTTACTATGGCTTAACTCAGAGGGGCAACTAGATTACTATGAACACTTTCGCAAAGGAAAAAGAGAAGCCGAGTCGATGCAAATAACAGATGACCCTATGGAAAGAGGCCCGAAGCATCGCCTGCCTCCTGAGCATCTGGGCGCAGGGGCGAGGCCCTCACCCCGCAGGGCGACCCCAGAGGGGCCAGGGCAGGCGGGCTGGCAGGCAAGCCAGAGAGGCGCTTCCTGCTCAGACCACGCAGACAGCAGCGGCCCTGCCGGGGCCGAGGGCACACCCTCAGAGACCCAGTGCCCGGCACTTTCGTCTCTGCGCGGTAACCCCAGGGTCTCGCCCACACCACGGCTCAGAGGGGAGGGCCACCTTTCCCCAGAAGCACAGAGGAGCCAGCAACCAGGAGAAGAAACCGCAGTCACGTGAAAACACTTGGGAGCTCCCAGAAACAGGCCCAGCATCGGTGGTTTCTCTGCCTGTGGACTTCACAGTCCTGGGGCTGCTGCAGCCAATGTGTCCAGTAACTGGGGACACCGTCTGCACCATGGTCTGTGTGCAAAGTCGGCCACAGCGCTTCCATCACGAGATCGCTGACAGTCCTGACACTTCAGGAGCGGTCCCTTGTTTTAGCACAGATCACCCCAAAGCCACAGAAAATTGACAAATCATGCACTATGCAAATCAACGACTAATGCCGAGCAATTAAAACCAGAGTCACAGCTAACCTGCGGTTCATTGAAATTTTATTTTTCATGCAGTGCAAAACAGCAAAAGCCTCGTGCTGAACAGAGACACAAAGACCAGTGAAATTCTCCTCGTTGCTCTAAATAGACAGACCATTTTGGGGTGGCGAAGAACACTTGCCAGTCAATGCCTCATGCTGATGAAACGGAGTCATTTCCTTTCCTGTCTCCTGCCTGAAATAAATGCCAATAGAGGGGGAACGACTGGGGGGGGCGGGGAGGGGGGATCGGAAGTGAGGGGGAGGCCGCGGCTGAATGTCTGGGTGGAGAAGCGAGACGGGAAGCGTGGCAGAAACGCTTCGCAGCAGCTGCACTGGCCTCGCAGACAAAGGAGCTGCTGGAGGGGATAGGGCGAGCCCCCCAAATCCGGCCCCGCATGCCACCCCTCCTGGCCACAGGGCGGGTCTCACACAGCCTTGGCAAACCCACCAGCAAAGCCCATGACTCCGGCAGTGTGTCCTGGGCCAGACCCACACAGCTGTCATTGCACTCCCGGGCCACTTCACGGCCAGAAGGGAAGAGTCGCGGGACCGTGGACCCCCAGCCCCCGGGAGCACTGTTTCCTCCAGCCGGCGGCTCCTAAACCCTGAGCTCTTCATGGCTCCTCCTAACTGCACTGGGAACGCGGCACCGGGTCAGCGTCACAGCTCACACGGGCTGCCGAGGACACGGGGCCGCGATGTCATCGCCCGCCGGGGACGGGGAGCCAGATGGCCTCTGCGACAGGCCCGGAACGCGAGGACAGCCAGCGCCGAAGGATAAACCTGCGCGAGTGGCAGGCCGCCGCTTTGGACCGAGGCCACGTCTCCAGGCCCAGGGGGAACAAAGGCTGTTTCCCAGAGCCGCACAGATGATGCCTGGGTGCTTCAGAGAACAGGGGCTTGTGGGGAGCCGGCGACCTTGCTGACCGAGGCGGGCGGCTCCCCGCTGCCATCTGCCACAGCCTTCTCGCCGTCCCCGGTCCCTTTAGACTGGAGGGGGGACTCCGGGGGCCTCCCAGGTTGGAGCCCCTCACCACCCAGAGCCAGATGTGGGGGGGGCGGGACAAAATCAGGGGAACCGCCCCCGCAGGGGTCTTACAGCACCTCCAAGGGGTCAACCTCACCCCATCCCCAGCCCGGAGCTTTGTCTCTTTCCATTTTCCTTAAAGCTCGGTTGCCCAGTCGTGTCTGACTCTGTGTGACCCCGTGGACTGTAGCCTGCCAGGCTCCTCTCTCCCTGGAATTCTCCAGGCAGGAACACTGCAGTGGGTTGCCACGCCCTCCTCCGGGGGATCTTCCTGACCCAGGGATCGAACCCGTGTCTCTTGTCTCCTGCCTTGGCAGACAAGTTCTTTACCACCAGCGCCACCTGGGAAGCCCTTTCTAAAGGTACCACATGTCATTTCTAAATAAGGAGCTGTTTCAGCTCAGGGCACAAGCTGCCCTCCCCAGGCAGGACTGGCTCCCGGGACCACTCATCCCGGGACCCCCACACACGGGGGTAACTGCCTGAGCTCTGTGCGCGCTCAGCACCCAGACCTCCCCCAGCAGAGCCCCCCAAATGATAAGAAGCCCCGCCTGCCAAGGGCATCAGGATGTAGCCCCGAGCTTGTTCTGGGAATGCCTGGCCCCCCAGGGGAAGCTGACAGCCCGAGGCTCAGCGCCAAGGAGACAGTGACCTCCACGGCGACCACTTGGGGGTGCGGGAGATGCACCCTCAAGGGACCCACCTGTGTCAGAGGCTCTTCTGGCAATCTCTTCCTTCTGGGGGCCCGCCCTGACTTCCTGAAGCAGAGTGTAATGACGCACTCAGGTGACCTCTGTGACCGAAGGCTGACCTGCCTCTCTACCCCCGGGGCCTCCCTCCTCTCCTCCTGAACCCAGAGATCAAGCCCGCCCGCAGCAAGGTGCTTCCGGCTAGAGCCCAAAGGGGATGAGAGGTGAGGTGCCGGCACCCGAGGACTCATCGCTCTATCTCCCACCTGCTGCCCCTTATCCCCCAGAGACCCCCCGACACACACCCGGGGACGGGGGTGCTGAGCACATGGCCGGGCGTCTATCAGAGACCCCCCGACACACACCCGGGGACGGGGGGCTGGGCACATGGCCGGGCATCTATCAGAGACCCCCCGACACACACCCGGGGACGGGGGGCTGGGCACACGGTCGGGCATCTATCAGAGACCCCCAGACACACACCTGGGGACAGGGGGCTGGGCACACGGCCGGGCGTCTATCAGAGACCCCCTGACACACACCCGGGGACGGGGGGCTGGGCACACGGCTGGGCATCTATCAGAGACCCCCAGACACACACCCGGGGACAGGGGGCTGGGCACACGGCGGGGCCTCTATCAGAGACCCCCCCGACACACACGGGGACGGGGAGCTGGGCACACGGCCGGGCGTCTATCAGAGACCCCCCGACACACACCCGGGGACGGGGGGCTGGGCACACGGCCGGGCGTCTATCAGAGACCCCCGACACACACCGGGGACGGGGGTCTCTGTCCTGAGCCATGAGGTCTTGAGTCCTTGTGCTTTGACCGTCCCCCACCCCGCTCCCCGTCAGGCTGTCAGAAGCCCTTCCTCAGCAGAGGGAGCGACCCTCTGGCGTCAAGCCCACGCCCCCTAACGCTTCTGGGCTCTGGACAGCCACGGGTGGGCCAGAGCATCCGCGGGATCAGGCCAGCCCCTGAAGCGCTGGCCCATGAAACCGACGAGGAAGGACTCACCTTATGTCTCGTGTGGACCTCAGGTCTCAGCTCAGGGCCAAGAAGCAGGCATGGTAATTTCTCCTCCCTTTCCTCACATGTCCCTGGGAATCCCTCTTTGCCTCAGATTTGGAGATGTAAACCCTCCATGGAGGTGTTTTTCTTGTGCATTTTTTTCTCATTCATAAAATCTACATCTCTGAACAGCTGAGACTTATTTATCAAGTGCAATGTGTTACGCATGCAGCCACGTTGTAAAGATGCGGTTTTTTTTAAAGAAATAAAGAATTTATTTTATTTTTAAAGAAAAGATTATTCCCTTTGAGGGGAGAGAAGGGCCCAGGGTGTATACAGGAAGAGAATTTTTTTTTACTCTATGACTACACAATTGATGCTTCAGTTCTGAGCTTGACTTAACCTTTTCTTTTCAAAAAAAGTAATTTAACTGTCCATTGCTAGTTGTTACCGCACATGCTCCGAAATATTTGCCAAAATATACATGAAAAAAGAAAGACATTCATTGCAACATTCTTTGAAATAGGAAAACACTAAAACCACTGAGGCGTCCATAAACACAGGGCGGAGCTGGGCAGAGGCAGACGTCTGCAGCCGTGAGGAGCAGAGGGGCTGTGGTCAGTGCGGGAAGGTCCCAGGAAAAAAGGCCAGCGAGGCGATGACGGTGCTGTACATTATGCTTTTTCACTCAAACCTTTTTACAATAAGTAACAGTTCTCTCTGGGAAAGAATCATAGGAATTCGGTAGGTGCCTTTGGTGAGATGGAGCAGGGGGGATGGATTTTATTCTTCCTTCTGTGTTTCCTGAACTAGGAGAATCTTCCCCCATTGTACCTGTGTGCTGGGAGGAAAACGGACGTGTTCTCCACCTCAGACGAGCCCACCAATGTCCCTGGTTGGACGCGGTGCAGAGTCAGCGTGGGATTTCCGGTCAAGACGTCAGGTTCCCCCAAGGGCCCGCAAGCCCCCTTCTCAGGACGCCAGCTCTGACCCGAAAGGCTCTGCACCCGACCTCACATGGGCTCAGAGAGCAGTTCCTGGAGGGGAGGGCGGACCCTGGGGTCACACAATCTCCGCTTTTCTCCCAAACCGCCCAGGGGAAGCTCTCAAGACAGAGAAGAAATGGAAGGAGAGAAAGCCACTCACCTAGGAGACAGCTGGGAAACAAAGACACTTTAATTTTTGAATGTCTAAGTGGAGACATTCAGAGATTTCCTCTGTTCTCCTCTTTGACATCATCAATATTTAAAATAAAACAGACAAACACATTTTTTAAAGATAAAAAAACAAATGTTTAGAAAAATCCACAATTATCAACTTAATCAAAAAGATGAAGTTTGAAAATGAAACATGTTCCAGCAATTGGGTGTGAAGGCTTCATGGAAAGGAGGATCTGGGCTGAGTGAGGTTGAGGAACAAGAGTGATCTAGAAAGACAGGCGGAAGGAAGAGCGTTGTGGGGAGCGGGTGGCGACTTGAGGCAGATTCAGGGAACAATAGTTTTCTGATCCTAATGCCACGCAGTGAGGTGCGGTGTCACCAGCAGGAAGCCGTCGCCAGGAGCTCCACAGAGCTCTCCAGCTTCACCAGTTGGGGGAGTGTGCTGTCTCTTTTCACCTGGTGTAGTTCCCCTGAGATCCATCCAGGCTTTTGCAAGAAAGCTTAGTCTGTCCCTTTCCACTGCTGAGTAGTATCCATGGCATGGATAGCCATTCACCCACAGCTAGGTTTTTCTATTCTCCCATTATTACAAATGAGGTTGCTATGAACATTCATGTACAGATTTGTGCATGAACATCAGTTTTTGTTTCTCTGGGATAAATGCTCAGGAGTGCAGTTACTGCATCATAAGGTAGTTGCATGTTTAGTTTTTTATTAATAACTAAACAGTTTCCCAGAGATGCTCAACCATTTACATCCCACTAGGATAGGCCAAAGCCTTTGACTGTGTGGATCACAATAAACTGTGGAAAATTCTGAAAGAGATGGGAATACCAGACCACCTGACCTGCCTCTTGAGAAATCTGTATGCAGGTCAGGAAGCAACAGTTAGAACTGGACATGGAACAACAGACTGGTTCCAAATAGGGAAAGGAGTACATCAAGGCTGAATGTTGTCATCCTGCTTATTTAACTTATATGCAGAGTACTCATGAGAAATGCTGAGCTGTATGAAGCACAAGCTGGAATCAAGATTGCCGGCAGAAATATCAACAATATCAGATATGAAGATGACACCACCCTTATGGCAGAAAGTGAAGAGGAACTAAAAAGCCTCTTGATGAAAGTAAAAGAGGAGAGTGGAAAAGTTGGCTTAAAGCTCAACATTCAGAAAACTAAGATCATGGCATCTGGTCCCATCACTTCATGGGAAATAGATGGGGAGACAGTGGAAACAGTGTCAGACTTTATTTGTGGGGGCTCCAAAATCACTGCAGATGGTGACTGCAGCCATGAAATTAAAAGATGCTTACTCCTTGGAAGGAAAGTTATGACCAACCTAGACAGCATATTAAAAAGCAGAGACATTACTTTGCCAACAAAGGTCCACCTAGTCAAGGCTATGGTTTTTCCAGTGGTCATGTATGGATGTGAGAGTTGGACTGTGAAGAAAGTTGAGTGACAAAGAATTGATGCTTCTGAACTGTGGTGTTGGAGAAGACTCTTGAGAGTCCCTTGGACTGCAAGGAGATCCAACCAGTCCATCCTAAAGGAGATCAGTCCTGGGTGTTCATTGGAAGGACTGATGCTGAAGCTGAAACTCCAGTACTTTGGCCACCTCATGTGAAGAGCTGACCTATTGGAAAAGACCCTGATGCTGGGAGGGATTGGGGGCAGGAGGAGAAGGGGACGACAGAGGATGAGATGGCTGGATGGCATCACTGACTCAATGGACATGAGTTTGAGTAAACTCCGGGAGTTGGTGATGGACAGGGAGGCCTGGCGTGCTGCGGTTCATGGGGTCGCAAAGAGTCGGACATGACTGAGGGACTGAACTGAACTGAACTGAGGACAGGGGCCTGAGCTTCTCCACCCCCTTGCCAGCAGTGGGTGTTGTCAGCCTTTTATTTTACACGTTGTGATAGGTGTGCCTTGAAAGCTCACCACATGCAGTCTGATCTGCTTTCCTCAATGACGAACGACCTTCTATGTTCTTCATGACCTTATGTGCCATCTGATTAGCCTCTTTGGTGAAATGACGCTTCCTGTCTTTGGCCCATTTTCTAGGTAGATCGGTGGGGATAGTTCTTCTTCAAGGTGGATCGGTGGTGGGGGTGGTTCTTCAAACTGATGCTTATGCACTCCAGATGCAAGTCCTTTTCAGTCACGCGGTTTGCAAATATTTCTCCCAGTCTGTCATTTTTCTTCTGCAAACAGGAAAATTTTAAATTTTGATGAAGTCCAACTTATCCATTTTTTTCTTTATGGGTCATGCTTTTGGTATCAAGTTTAAAAACCAGTGTTGGGTCCTGAATTTTCTGGTTTTGTCTAAAACTTTCTCAGTTGTGTGTTTTACATTTAAGTCGGTGATCCATTTTGCGGTAGTTTTTCTAATGCATGAGGTTTTGATCGGTTTTCTTTTTTAAAACATATAGATGTTTAACTGCTCGAGAACTGTTTGCTAAAACAGCATTGCTTTCTGCATTGAATTCCTTCTGTACCTTTGTCAAAAATCTGTCACCACCAAAAATGGCAGAGGAGAGAAATACCAAACACTCTCTCTCCACTAAAGCAATGATTAAACTGGCAAAAATAGGTTGACTTCTGGAAACTCTGGGAATCTAATAAAAATGTACAGCACCCAGGGGAAGCGTCTTTCTTAATGAAGAAGGAAGTTGCTGAATTTCAGGAAAAGTGTTTTGATATTTTAACTGACCTGCTTCCATCTCCCCCTGCCCCCAGCTCAGCGAGGAGCCCCCGGGGGCAGCATGGCCCTCCTGCTGAAGGGGCCCGTCTGGGGTTCCCGCCCTGGAGGCCCCCGAAGGACTGACTCAGGGCCAGCCTTTGTTCCACCGCCTGCAACCCCTCCCAGGGATGACCCAGCGCCCAGGAGATATTTGCCCACAGTATTTAAAGCCACATGTGGTATCTGAAGCCACCTGGAGCAGGGCGTGCCTGACTTGGAGAGCAACAGACACACTGGAATGCCAGCAAGGAAGGGAGGAGATCCTTAGGAGAACAGGGCTTTGAAAAGCACCTTCACACCCCAGGGATTCTCGAAGTCCACAAACATGTGCAGGGCTGGACACGTGAGGGGACCATGAGCTTCACCTCTGCCTGAGGCTCAGGCTCCATGAGAAGAGGAGGTGATTATGGCCGCGCTGTGAACAGCCTCGCTAAGCACTAAAGGAGTACGCCAACACACAGCCAGTCTGCAAAGACCCGGAGAGGTTTGCTTGGTTGGCTTTGATTTTGGCTCCAGGCATTTAAGAAAATCTCTAGATTACCCATCGACCACGAATGTCATGGAGCATAGACGGCAGTGACCATACATGCAAAGAACACAGTCCTCACAAAAAATATTTAGGGAAAAATCACTTTAAAAAATCCAACAAGAGCAACAAGAAAACCTTGGTTGGGAGACAGGGGTAATTCCACCGTTGCCACGCTGTTATGTGTTAACTGGCCAGTTTTCAAATGATTATGGCAAGAAAAAGAAAGAAAAGGCATACAGACTGGAAAGGAAGAAATAATATCAATGACATGGTTGTCTACAGAGAAAATCTCAAGGAAACACTGTTTCCAGCTTGAGCCAAAGGATTGGGTGTCTCTCTGTGTAGAGAAGCAAGCCATGTGTCCAAATAAGTCATATTTACACTTTAGTAAATACCATCACGTGGGGTCACTGTGAATCTCTAATATTGCATCTTCAAGTTACTTCTACCATATTTACCTAAAATGACAAAATTATAATACATAATGTCTTACTTGTGCACTTTAAAAATCTAAATATGTTTCTTTATTTTGAAAACCTCACACAATAGAAAGAAAAACTGAACATAATCAAATATCCTATGTCCAAGGGTTAAAAGTACAATTATTTCCTCAGGGTTAATTGGGCCTTCTAATTACTAATTACAACATGTGTGATCACATATTAATCTTTTCTTAAACCTCAGGGCTCTCCTGGTTACTCTCGTTGCCACGGCTCCTGCCCTAACATTCTCCGCCGTTTCACGTAGTCAGGCTTTAATCAACTCTAGTTTTTCTCCTTGTCACAGGATGTTGAACAGAAATTGCTTGTGTCTTGAATTTTGGATTTACTGAAAGGCAGAACGGGTCCAGCTGCTGTCACTCCATTATCTGAACCAAACCACACGGAGAGAAAAGAGAAACTCGAAAGGAACCCTGAGCACTGGGAGTACTGCTGGGGTCTCAGGAAGACCCCAGGCGGGCAGAGGGTCCTTCGCTCGGGCGGCTGCCCCCCACTCCCTGCTGGATGTCAGCCGAACGCAGCCTGGCCGCCGGCACAGCACGGAGGGGAGGGTCCACGCAGCACGGCTGTGTTCCCGCAGGGCAGGGACGGCGAGACGAAGGCCAGGGCGTCTGCTCCCATCCTGGAAATCCTGACTGTGTGAGGAGGCTGGAGCACCCCGACCCCTCCCCGACTCCCGCAGCCTTCAAGGCTACGGCCAAAAGGCCACACGGCAGGCTCAGCCGTGTAGAACCACATCCCGCCGTTTGCTCTTTGATCCCCCGTAACCCAGAGGAGCAAGAAGAGGGAGAACAGGAGGCCGTGAGAAAGAAAGGGTCCTTCCTGCTGGAGGAGCAGCCGCAGAGCAGCCTGGAGAGAAGCGCTGTGCATGGTGGACGCACGTGGGCGCGGGACCCTGGACGTGGGACCAGTGTTTCCACGGGCCTTTAAAGGCTTAAAACGGACGGGCGGTCACCAGGACCGGACTCTGCTGTGGAATCAAAAGCAACTCAAGGGACATCCCTGGTGGTCAAGAGGCTCAGACTCCGTGCTCCCAAAGCAAAGGGTCCAGGTGTGGTCCCTGGGCAGGGAACTAGATCCCACAGGCTGCGCCTCGCACACCACAACTAAAGATTTTGAGTCTGCAACTAAGGCCGGGTGCGGCCAAGTCAATGAATAAATAAATATTTATTTTAAAACAAACAAAAAAAAGACAACTCAAAAGCTGTGAGATCAGCCTGGAGTGTGAGGAAAGAGAATCATGGTTAAAAGAATCTATGGAGGGCTTCCCTCGTGTTTCAGTGATAAAGAATCCACCTGCCACTGCTGGAACCATGAGTTCAATCCCTGGTCTGGGAAGATCCCGCTCGCTGCGGGGCGATGAAGTCCACATGCACGACTATTGAGCCTGTGCTCTAGAGCCTGGGGCCAAAGCTACCGAGCCTCATGCTGCAAATACTGAAGGCCGCGAGCCCTGGAGCCTGCGCCCCACAACAGGAAGGCCAGCAGAAGCAGAAGCCCGCACACCTCAGCCAGAGGCAGGCCTGCATAGCAACAAAAACCCAGCAGAGCCAAAAATAAACCTTTTTTAAGAAAAGAATCTACGGAGAGAAATAACACTATTTCCTCCGTGCACCCATTTATTTCAGCCCATTTAGAAATCAGCCACATGTTATGAAAAATTAAACACATGCAGAAACATTCAGAGAATGAAATTAAAAAAAACACTCACATGTCCTCCACACAGTTCTATCTGGTGACATTTTGCCTTATATGATTTACATTAAAAGAAAAAAATATTTAAACATCAGTGATAAAAATTGAACCTTCATTTCCACCTCTAAGTGTCCGTAAGCCTCATTTCCTCAGAATGAACCACTCTCCTGAACTTGGCATTTATCCCTCCAAACATGTTGTTAAACCAGTTCTGCACATGCATGGGCCAGGCTGCAGGGACTGCTCTATAATTAGCTTTCTTTGTTCACCATTAGACTATTGACGCTTACCTACATTATACACACACAAACACATGTGTATGGAGAGAGAGAGAATTTAGGCTCATTTATTTTAATTACCATAAAACTGATCTCTCAGTATATCATAATGTATTAATTTATCTATCAATGGTCACGTAGACTGCTTTGATTTTGTGTGATTATAAGCAATTCTGCAATACACAATTTTGTGCTGTTTCCCACACATGTAAGAGTCTCCCTGAGGGTGTAACCCTACACTTATTGATAAAGTTCTATTGTTTCACTGCATTCATTAATTAAATTTTATTTTTAAGTTCATTTATTTAAGTATCTCTACCCCATCTCCTTCTGCTGATGATTCAGCCATAGATTTAACAGATGTCGGCTTAGCGTTAACAAGTGCCAAACCCTGCCCTAGCGACCAGGACTACGGATGAAAAAGGCAAAGTTCTCGCCAACATGTGGCGGAAGATTTAGTGGGGAACTAGGTCACAAAAGGCAGTCAGATAAATAAATAATGCAGCTTCCAGTGCTTTAAAATGAAAGGGTAAGAGAGAAGAGTAACGCCGAGGTGTGAGATGAACACCTCTCTGAAGGGATGACATCCCGTGGAGGTTCAAGTGAGCTGAAGAGACGGGCCTCGCAGACGGGAGAGAGGCTGCCGGCAGAGACCACGGCGAGAGCAACGATCCGGGGCCAACGCGCTCGGCGTCGCCAAGAAATGGGCAGAGGAGGGAGCCGACGGACGCAGCGGGGGCTGACGGAGCTGCTGGAAGGCCCGGTGATGGAGCCACACGGTCCACGAGGGAGTCCCCGCAGAGTGGACGGGGAAGGGCCCCGGGGGCCGCCTGGGGTCACGGCTGCATCCAGGCAGGAGGCGGCGGCGGCTCAGACAAGAGGGGCGCACGGAGGTTAGACTTGGAGAACACGCTGAAGGCCAGTGTGACGGGTCCGCTTTACAGAGTCACCGGCCTTCAACATCCCCCCGGAATCCTCGGTTTTCTGGAAAGACTGGCTTCCAGAGGAAAATGGACCCTGGGGGGTTTCTGGTCCAGCCGCAGGGCCACACTGGCGGCTCCCCCACACTGGCAGGGGTTCGCTGCGGTGGAGGCCTCCTGCGGCAGGGGGCATCCCAGCCCCAGCAGGGACCGTGAGCGACACTCAATCCCGCCTCCGGGAGCTCCTGCTTTGCTCCCAGCTCCGCCCGGGCCCCCAGAACAAGTCCAAGCAGGATGGGCCCTCTCGGACCACGGTCAGCCCCCTCCTCGGAGTCCAGTTTGGGCCCCACACCTCCTGGGACCTGCAAGACCCTCCCCGTCCTCTCCTCTCAGCCAAGCCTGCCCAGCACTTGGCAGAAACCTTCTGTCCGATCTTCAGGACCTTCGGCCAACGATCAATATGGAAATCCTCCTGGTTTAAGCCAATGATGAACACGGCCTGGAACCAATAGGTTCATTCGTGGGAGAGGCTGAAAGGGTACTGAGAGTCTCCACTTGACCACTACCTGGGGTATTTTCCTACTGACCGTCTTTAAAACAAGAACGGAGTCTGGGAGGTGAGTAACAGGTGCTGACGGCTGGCTCGCCGCTGAGGGAGGTGAGGCTGCCTTCCCAGTGACCCCAGTTCACCTCGGGGCTGGCAGGAGTGGGGACCCCAGCTCCTTTGCATCCAGCTGCTCCATCAGCTTGGTGCTGGCTGTGAGCTGGCGCTTTGAACATACGCTAGCCTGAGAGGGGCCGTGTGCGGCGGCCAGAAGGAGGTTCCCTTGAAGTCGAGCCCCCTTCTCTGTGCTCACACGGCTCTCATGTGCCCTGCAAGGCCAGCGCTGCCCCCGGAAGGGCAGTATTCGCCCCTCAGGTTTTCCCAGGTGAGGCCCGGATGGGTGTGCTCCTGCCTCCTCAGTCATCCAGAACCTTCTAGCAAAGACACTGCGTGTCAGGATTTCAGGGCTTTAGACTGGATTTTCTCAGCAGTGGCCTTGGTGACATTTTAGCCGCATTGATTCTCTGTGGGGGGCTGGTGGCTTCCTTGGTGACTCAGATGTAAAGAACCTGCCTGTAATGCAGGAGACCCAGGTTCGATCCCTGGGTCAGGAAGATCCCCCGGAAAAGGAAATGTCTACTCACTCCAGTATTCTTGCCTGGAGAATCAATCCCATGGACAGAGGAGCCGGGCGGGCTACTGTTTACGGGATCGCAAAGAATTGGACATGACTGATGGACTAACACTCTCCACTGTGTTTCCAGCCCTGGAGGATGTCTAGCAGCTTCCTGGGCCTCACCTAGCAGATGTTGGTAGTGCCTTTTGCAGCCACGAGGATCAAAATGTCTGCAGGCGTCGCCAACTGGCAAACTGCCTCCAGCTGAGAACTGCCGATCTGGTGAATGATGGCCCCGTGGGGTCTCCACTTTCCCACTGGGTCCAGGGAGCCTAGAGAGGCCCCCAGACCCACCCCCTCCATCAGACAGGACTCCATCGCCCCTCAGCAGTCCCCTCCTCTCCAAGCCGTCGGAGCCTCCTGAGCGCCCTCCCAGCATCTCCTCCATGTGCGGCCCGGGGACTGTGCTCATATCGCTGGGCGCACACATCTGAGGCTCCATCTCATCCAGACCATCCCAACGGCCTTGCTCTTTCCAAGCCACAGCTCCCGGACGACAAGGTTATTTTCTGCAGAAAGCCCACAATCTGGCACATGTTGTCAGGCCTCCAAGGAGACACAGGCAGGGCTGGAGCGTGGTATTATTTCCTGTTCTGCTTTTTCAAATGCCTGCTAATTAAAGGATTTCATTTTGCTCTGAAAAGTCCTCATTCTTTTAGGAAAAATGTGCACGCAAAAGGCACTACTGTAGAAACATAATCCTGCTCATTAAAAAAAAAATTCCCTCCGACAAAAGCTCATTCCCTTTCAAGGGCTGTTTTTCTTAACCTTCATGGTGAATAAACATCATTTTTCACCGTAAGGAATCTAAGTTCTATACAAACTGAGAGCGTTGCCAGGAGGTAACTTGCTGGGCAGCTGAGGAGATAACTGCAGCCTCTGGGTGGAGGGCGAGGTGCTCTGCCACTCAGCCCCCTCGAGGGGTTCTCCCCCCGACCCCACCCGACTCCCTGCCCCTCCCCGTGACGAGCTCCATCAGAGCCCCTCTGCGGGCCGACCCTCCGTGACCGCCTGGCCCAGGTGGAGGGAAGGGCAGACGAAACAAGGGTCTCCCTCTCTGCTGGGGAGACACCCTTTTGTGCAGCGTGGCTCTGTTAACCACATTCACCAGGCTCATGAGAGACTAACAGTGTCTGTCTGCACCGGGCCCAGACGTCCCCTCCCACTCTTGACCTCTAGAACCTCTGTCCAGCCTCTGCCCACAGGAGCTGCCCCCGGCAGGCCCCACGTGGTCTGCATGGGCACACGCACCCAGGCCCCGACCAGGATGGCAGGGAGAGTCCACACTGGACGCCAAGCCCCCTCTGCACGGCCCCCTTCTCGCCCACCCCTGCTCTGCTGATCCCAAGGGCTCAGCTTCCCCCACTTCCAACCTCGGCCTCCTCAGCCCAGTGGGACCAGCTTGCCCCCTTGGACTCGTTTTCGGTGCCAGATGGGGAGCTTCAACCAGGCCGAGAACCAGGCCAGCCACGGGGCACAGGCTTGGGGGTCACAGTCTCCTACTGCCCGTCATCCACGGCTGAACCCAGCGTCCCATAAATGCTGCCCGTCCCCGGCTGTTTCTTGTTGGGGTGAGTGGAGTTTCCTATTTCTTGTTGGGATGTGTGGAGATTCCTCGCTGTTTCCTGTTGGGATGTGTGGAGATTCCTGGCTGTTTCTTGTTGGGGTGCGTGGAGATTCCTGGCTGTTTCTTGCTGGGGTGTGTGAAGATTCCTGGCTGTTTCTTGTTGGGGTGTGTGGAGCTTCCTATTTCTTATTGGGGTGCATGGAGATTCCTGGCTGTTCTTTGGGGGATGTGTGGAGATTCCTGGCTGTTTCTTGTTAGGGTGTGTGGAGATTCCTGGCTGTTTCTTGTTGGGGTGTGTGGAGTTTCCTATTTCTTGTTGGGGTGCATGGAGATTCCTGGCTGTATTTTGGGGGGTGTGTGGAGATTCCTGGCTATTTCTTGTTGGGGTGCGTGGAGATTCCTGGCTGTTCTTTGGGGGGTGTGTGGAGATTCCTGGCTGTTTCTTGGGGTGCGTGGAGATTCCTGGCTGTTTCTTGCTGGGGTGCGTGGAGATTCCTGGCTGTTTCTTGTTGGGATGCGTGGAGTTGGTCCAGGACCAATTTCTCTGCCGCGGCCAGAAGCCAAAGTCCTCCCTGTGTCTTTAATCAGCGCTCTTCTCCGGGCTCAGCTGGGCTCGCTGGCGCAGGACCTTGTCTGAGCCGTGTACCAACGTCTGACATGTTCTCACTGCAGACACGTTCCGCGGCACCATCCCCCGTGGTGTCCTCAGGCCAACAGCATCACCACAGAATGCGAGTCAGCAGAGGAACATCTCTGGAGGGAACGGAGGGCTGATAAAACACAGCCCACAGGTGGGCCTCACTGGTCCGGCTCCGTCTAAGGGGGGCACTCAAAGCACCTAAAGCAACAGACTCCAACCTGCAGATTTCAGAGACATCACACCCTCGGAGTCTCTCTGAGGCTCCACTAAGCTGTGTGAGTTCAGGAAACCGCCACGAACTAAATAGCAGACTGTTTTCAGAAGAGTTTAGACGCTGCTGCATTTTATGAAACACACTTCCGCTTTAAAAGTATAAATAAAATGCATGGTAGTTTTATTTACTTGGTTTTTTTTATAGTTTTTATTTAGCTTTTTCTTCCTTCTCAATCAGCGAGTGTTTAAAGATAACCAACAAAAGCGCTGGGCAGGGGCACTGGAAGTTTTTGAGAAGATAAAGGGCCTCACCGTCTAGAACGTCAGGATGCGCTGGTCAGGGGGCAGGTGACCGCACCTCTGGCCGGCCCACCCCACGGCTGTGTCATCAGCCTTCGGTCCACACTGACCCCGGGCACACGGAACACAAGGCCACACGCCCCGAGAGAGACAGAGAGACAGGGCGCCGGCTAGGGGCTGCCGGCTGAAACAGGAACCCCCTGCCTTCATCACAGGCAAACTGGGGGTGCGGGCCATCATCTCCCCGAGGAAGTTAAGGAACGTATTCAGAAGATCCAGCCACAAAGCAGCAGTCAATCACAGGTCTGCTCAGAGGCCAGCCCCCGGGAGAGACGGGCCCCACGCTGTCAGCGCCGGGGGGAGCCCCTGCCCATTTATACGTGGGCACAACCCACAGTCTGCAGTGGCTGGAGGCGTGTGCAGGGCGAGCAAAGAACGGAAGCCCTTCTGGTGGACCAGGCGGCCTGAGCGCTTGGCCGTGGCTGTGCACACTCTGCGCCCCCGGAGAGCCAGGGTGAGACCCTCAGCCACTGCCCCCACCCAGGGGCCGGGCGCCCCCCCCTCAGCCACCACCCCCATCCGAGGGGCCGGGCGCCCCCCCTCAGCCACCACCCCCCATCCGAGGGGCCGGGCACCCCCCCTCAGCCACCACCCTCCATCCGAGGGGCTGGGGGGCCCCCCTCAGCCACCACCCCCATCCGAGGGGCCGGGTGCCCCGCCTCAGCCACCACCCCGCATCCGAGGGGTGGGGGGCCCCCCTCAGCCACCACCCCCATCTGAGGGGCCGGGCGCCCCCCCTCAGCCACCACCCCCCATCCGAGGGGCTGGGGGGCCCCCCTAAGGCACCACCCCCATCCGAGGGGCTGGGGGGCCCCCCTCAGCCACCCTACCCCCCCAGGGGCTGGCAGCAGAGATGCTGAAACAAGGGGCCGGCACGCTGGAGCTGCCGAGGGAGCCTCGGAGCGAGCCCTCCACTGGCTCAAACTGGAGCCTGGTTTCAAGGCAAGAAAGAGGGAAAATCCAAAGAGTAGACCACGGAGAGAGGGTGAAAGGGGTGAGGAAGGGGGAGGGAGGGCAGGGAGGAGGGGACGGGGGCAGCGAGGGGCAGGTCCACGGTCGGCGCGGCCCGGCCTGTCCGCCCGGAGGGGGCCCGACCCTGCCCTAGACGGTGCCCACCTCCACCCAGGACACCCAGCGCCCTGCCCCGCCAGCCTGCCGGCGTCTGGAGGGCGACGCCACAGTGCTGGGGACTGCCCGCCTCCTCCCCGCCGCTCCTGCTCCGGGGTCCACACCGTCCCTGGGGTCAGCCCCCTGCCCCCCACTCCCACACCCACCTCCACCGACGTGGCTTCAGGGCAGCACTCCCCTATTACTCACATACATTTTATTTACATGGGCTTGTCTTCTCCAGGGAGCCTCACAGGATACACTTTATCTTTTTTCCCTACTTCTGTATAAGTGGGTTTTCATGCATTATTCACGATTTATGGATTCCCAGAAACATCCAGCCCGTTCTGTGAGGAGGGGGAATGACAAGCGAGCTTTGCCAGACTTCAGTGGGAGCTTCAGGGATGCGCTCCCAGCTCACTTTCTTGACGTAAAATCAGGGGCTCTTCTCATTTCAATATGGGACGATGGTCTCTGAGAATGAAAGCTGTCACTGTCTTCACGAGAGCCGTCGGGAGCTCCCGGGGGGCCCTGGGCCCCAGCAGGCCCGCCCCGCCTGACGTCTGCAGGACTGTATTTCTCAAGAAGGGAGTGGAGGGAGAGGGGGCAGGAGGCTCGGCTGGACCCGCTGGACGGTGGCCCCCGCCGACACGGCTCTCCCGGGCGCTAACAGCAAGGCTCCCACCAGCAGAGGTCCTGGAAACCCACCTCTGAGGGAACCGGCTAGCCTGAGGGGAGCGGCCTGCGGAGTCTGTCAGCTGAGGCTCCGAGACCCAAGTCACCGCCTCCCGCGGACCCGACACCTGGAGCGAAGCCCCGCAGCCAGCAGGAGCCGCCAGGCACACACAGCCCCTGCCAGGGCTCAGCAAGCCTCTCGGGACCACGGGGAGGGCTGCTGACGCCAGACATCGGAGGGGAACGTCTAACAGAAAAGAGAAGAATGGAAGCAGGCTAAGCCTGAACACGGACACCAAAGAACTCAGGAAAAAAGGTGAACCCTAAATTATCATCACAAGGACACACACATCCATGTGAGATGATATATATGTACACAGTACATTATGTAGTGTGACATATGCATACACGTGAGATAACATGTGTACCATCTGCGTGATGTATACACAGAATCCAAGTGAGATGGTATCTGTGTAAGGCGATATATGTACATATTATCTATGTGAGATAATATAAGTATGTATTATCTACGTGATGTGATATATACACAGAATCCATGTGAGATGATACATATGTGTAGTGTCTATGTGAGATGGTATCTATGTAAGGTGATGACACAGATAGTGGATGTCTGCTAAACCTTGTGACAATCATTACATCATTTAAATCAAATCATTATATAGTTCAACCTAAATATATACAGGGTTATATGTCAACTATATCTCAATAAAATGGGGGTGGGGAATGGCAAAAGATTAGAAATAGGACTATAAGAATTTTAAAAGAAATTATCATTAATTTGCTCACAAAGAAAAAAACAGAAAATGAATTTGCAAAATGAGACCACTCTGTGGAAGGATGGTTGGAGAGCATCACCAGTTCAATGGACTTGAGCTTGGGAAAACTCTAGGCGATGGTGAGGGACAGGGAGGCCTGGTATTCTTCAGTCCACGGGGTCAAAGGGAGTCAGACACGATTTAGCGACTGAACAACAACAAATGCTACCAAAAAAAATCAGAGAGAAGGAAAACAACTCTTGGAAATTAAAAAGCAGAATAGCAAACATTGGAAATACAATAATAAGTTTGGAATACAAAGCTGAACGACACAAAAAAGGTGGAAAATTGGAATTAAAATATAAGAAAAGTACAGCAACGGTTCAGGAGATTCACCATCAGGAGAAAGAAAGCAGCAGCCCAGGAAAGAGAGAAAAGCGGAGACGGAAATTATCAAAGAATTAATGCAGAACGTCTCAGCACTGCGGGACGTGTGCCCCCGGGGGAGCAGCACTAATCCAGCCCGGCCCAGCGGGCAGAACCGCCACCTGCGCGCAGACGCCATGCAGGCCTCCAACAGCAGGCCAGAGAGGACGCCACGCGGCACGGCGGCGAGGAGACCGGCTCAGCCGCCCCCTGCTCCAGCGCTCAGCACCCGTGCCCGCGGGACGGGCGGCCCTGCGAGCCCCCGCGGGACCAGGTCACTGCGAGCCATTGCTCGTTACCTGCTTCCCTCTCGGCACGGTGAACTCACGAGGGAAAGGACCATCCTCGCTTGTGAAACGATAGAAGCTGAACCTCTGGGCACAGAGCAGGTGCTCAAGGAATAATGAATGAATGAGGCGAGGAAGTCAAGCGTCAGACTGAGGACAAAGGCAGCCGCCCCCAGCAACACCCTGACGACCTGACGACTCATGACCGATTCTGTAAACTCCCTCCTGTGCCCAGGTGCTGGGGTCACACACACGCACGCATGTGTTTCAACACCTCCTCATACGGCTACGTGCGTCCCCTGCTGCCTGATCCCCTGGCAGTGACCTCAACAGCGCTGAGCGTCGTGAGTCAAACAGGGCGCCCGAGACAGACGCCACCCACTCCACAGAGCCCGGACACTCCTGGGATCGTGGGGTTCACCAGGGGCCACACGGGCTGAGGGTCCTGCCCGAGGTGCACCTGTGGTCCTCACCTCCAAGGGCTGCCCCCAGGCAGAAAGCCCCGGCTCTGGGCTGTGATGAGCTCACAGCTGGAGCAGTTCGCCTCCATCAGCCTTGACTGATAAGCCTTGAAGAGCATCTCTTTCTACCTCATTATGGTGCACCCACCACGCCGAGCTGCCGGCATAAATATAAGCTATTCCTCCTTCACTTATAATAACCTCATCCTAGTTTCTTCTTCCTGAAGCAGTTACAGTGTAATGCTGTCATGTATTTAAGCTTGATAAACATAATTACTATCAACATTTAATTGATTCTTGATTACAATCAATTATATTTCTGAAACAATCAAGCATCCTACAATTAAAAATAATTGATTCATTAGCACACCCCCTTACTTGACAATTACACAAATGCATTATTTATGTAATTAGACACATTTACAGTTCATTATTCCACATTTTATGCTATTGTTACAAAGCTACTAAACTCTCCGGCTTACTTTTTAATCTTCCTTTGGCTAATACTGAGATACAACACAAAGTTTATTCAAATGGATCCAGTGAAAAATTGGAAGCTACCTACAGCAGCACAATTAAATTATAAATCAGAAGCCTGGCTTGCACATCAATTCGAAAACAATAATTAACTAATTTACCCCCATATTTTCCAAGGAAGATGTGAGGGCCCATGGTAGCTGGGACCCACTTTCTTCCAGGTAAGCAGAGGACAAAATCTTCCAAATGTGAAATGGGGTAAGGGGTATGAGAGAAACAAGAAAGCCAGCCAACCCAGCTGGGTCCAGGAGAGGAGCCGACCCTTCCCTCCCTGCAGCGCCCTCTGACCTCCCGCCCCCAAAGGACATGACGCAGTCAGCATCACAGTCCAAGCCGTTCCCTGCTCTCCAAACGCCTTTCTCCATCTTCCCCAATAATCCTTGTCCCACCGAACTCTTCTTTCAAAATGGTCCAACTGGCACGTGCATTTTCCTTGTCCACTCCCAAGATTCTATTGCATGAAAGCAAGAACTCACTGAAGCGCCTGAATCCGCACTAGAGCTAAAACGCGGGAAGGGAGGGCCATATCTGGACTAGGTGTCTGGGCAGCTTTCTGGAGACAGAGAGGAGACGGGGTCACGGGGGTGAAGGAGCTGGAGCAGGCGACACGATGGCTTCACACACACGTCACCAAACAACCCTGCATCATGGTTATAAATTAGATGCACCTGTTGTGTGTTTTCCTTGAAAGTGAAAACTTTTGCTGTAAAAAGCTGACAGCCTGGTGACAATGCAAAGGGGAAACACACCGGAGCTAGAAGGAGAGGTCAAAAAATAAATGCACCAGTTCCCTTGATTTATACAAGATCGATAATACTGGAGTGGTGGCCATTTCCTTCTCCAGGGGATCTTCCTGACCCAGGAATCGAACCCAGGCCTCGTGCACTGCGGGTGAATTCTTTGCCATCTGAGCCACCAGAGAAGCCCAATTTGGAGAGCCAAGATCAATAAACAAGTTTCATTCTTAATGTTGCTATTTAGACAATATATGCTTTTCTCTTTTCTAGGAAAATGAGTCACCATAATTGAATCAATAAGCAATAGCAAAACGCTGTGTGTGAAATTGAAAGTGTTGTTGAAGAATTATCTCTCACAAGGCACCAGCCCCAGACATTTCACAGGCGAGGTTTCCCAAGTGCTGTGGAGCGGATCGTTTCCATGCTGGATAAACGCTTCCAGAGAAATGGAAAGATGGCGAACTTCCCAGCAGTTCATTTCCCAAAGCCAGCATATCCTAGAGACACGAGTGAGGACAGGCTGGAAAGGAGACTGAAGGCACGTGTCCTTTACGAAAACAGATGCAAAAACTACACAGGAAACGGCAGTGTTAATAATAGCAGTTAGTAGCGGTGAATTAACTAGAGCGCACCTGCTACGAAGGTGAAACAGTAAGGATGGATCCGGAGCTCGGGCCTTTCGTAACGGCTGATGACTCATCCCAAAATCAAAGGAAAGGAGAGAGGTACCACTGCGTCAATAGATGGGGGAATACATCTGTTAAAACATTTTGATATACGGGCTCCTCTGGAGGAGAGCATGGCTACCCACTCCAGTGTCCTTGCCTGGAGAATCCCATGGACAGAGGAACCTGGCGGGCTACAGTCCATGGGGTCGCAAAGAGTCGGACACAACTGAGTGACTCACACTTTCACTTTCCCTGGTGGTCCGGTGGTTAAAGAGTCCCCCATGTGATGCAGGGAACAGCGGTTTGATCCTCGGTCCGGGAAGATTTCACAGGCCTTGGAGCAACTAAGCTGGTGCGTCACAGCTACTGAGGAAGCCCTCTGGAGCCCGCAGACCACTGCTTACTGAGCCACGTGCAGTAACAACCGAAGCCCGTACGCCTTGGGTCCACAGCAAGAGAAGCCACCGCAGAGAGAAGCTGTGCATCACACTCGGAGAGTAACCCCACTCTGTACAGCTAGAGAAAGCCTGGAGAGTCAGGCGAGACCCAGCGCAGCCTAAGACAGGTAAGTCTGCCTTTTAAAAAAAAATGCCCAAATAGGCTAAGGAAGAGTAAGGCTTTCCTGACAAGATTAAGAATACATTCTAGAACCGCAAAGCCAACAGCCAACACTCAACATCAACCCACAAGGAAGACCTTGCTGCCGACTGTGGCCAACATCCTGCGGCCTCACAACAGAATGAGGAATGGGATAACAGACTGTCAAAGAATGAAAAGCTACAGAGAGATAATTCTGCCTTTTTTTAACTGGTAAGGGAGAGGCAAAACTCATCACTCAAACATGCTGTGATTATCTACCCGAAAAAAATCCAAAGATGCACTAACTGTTTAAATTCCACGAATACAAACATAAAAAAGTAATAGTTTTCCTACTGACCAGCCTGAACAGTTTGGGCAAATGGCAAAAGAATCCTATTTGCAGTAGTGAAGTTAACTATCTGGAAACTAACCTTACAAAATGTACGTCGGGCTCAGCGGATTAAAGCCACATGTGTTTGGACCAGTGGATAAATACAGTGTATTCCACATCAGAGGAGGCCTCGTGGCTCAGAAGACGGAGAATCTGCCCACAATGGGGAGACCAGATTTCATCCCCAGGTTGGGAAGATCTCCTGGAGGAGGGCATGGCAAGCCACTCCAGTATTCGTGCCTGGAGAAGTCCATGGGCAGAGGAGCCTGGTGGGTTACAGTCCATGAGGTCGCAGAGTCAGAGACAATTGAGCAACGGTTAACACACTTTCCATATCAGAAGACCAGTATTAATATGTACACGCTTACCAAACTAACTCGTGACTTTGGCGCAACTCAATGAAAACTGCGATGGAACTGTTTGTGTAGAGTCAGCCATCCATGAAGGTTCCAAGAATAAGGCAAGTGAGGAGAAGCAAGGGAATGGAGGACAATGACTTGGAGGCACCAGGACCCTGCTCCTTGGGGACCCAGGGCTCAGAGCGGCTGTCAGTGGTCAGCACGCTGGGGGCCAGCATCAAGTGTGACACCCTGGGCACCACGGAGGTCAGTCAGGACCCCGGACAGCCACCTGGACAGCCGGGCAGGACCTGCCTCCGCCTCTGTCGAGGTGGCTCTGAGCCACCTGTGTGACCCCTTCCCTCATCCCTGAAGCCAGGGGTGCAGTGTCCACAGTGAAAGCCTCCCCAGGGCATCTGGTGCAGAGAGAGGTCTATAGTGCATGTGTGATGTGAAACAGACAAGCAATAGAGGAAGTGAGTTAAGTGCACAGACAGTGAAGGACCCACACGTGCTCACACGCACCCCCACCGCGGGGGCAGACGGGGCTCAGGCTGACGCCCCCAGGCAGGGGACGGAGACAGGCAGGGAGGGGGTGAGATGCAAGATGGGAGACCGGGAGAGGCGGCAGCTTTCCGAATCAGCAGCCCTCAAAAGGCTGAGAGAGGTCAGTTTCCATCCGGGGTCAACGCAACGGGATCCAGTTCCTCCACAAACCCGAAGCGAAGATCAACTCGTCAGGGCAGAAACAATCTCCATCCTAAGGTTAGGAATTCCTCTGCCCTCCACTTTTAGCCTACGGGAAGCTTCAGAAAACAATAATGGAAAAAACTAAACTATATGCAATAAATGTCATCCTCTTTCCACATTAAAAAAATATATTTTCTAAGAAAGCGCATCTCCTCTTTAGCACCACAAAGTCTACCTGGACCCCAGAGCATGTGTGCTGTGTTCAGGGGAGCTCCGGCCCTCACCCTGCCCCAGGCTGTGATGGACGCGGACCGGCAAGGACTCCCCGCCCCCAGCATCCCCCCACCCACCCCCTGCACTGGGAGCTCACGGCTCCCATTTGCAGGAAATACGAGGCACTAAAGTCTGACACTGCAGGAAGAGTGGTATAAGAGGAAGAAATGGCATAGCATGAATCCAGTCTCCAGAGGAGCCCCCAGCCTGACAGCTGATTTGGAGGCTCTCAGATTCATCCCTGGGGGGTGCCGACCCCAAAGTCAAGCCGACTCTAGGCCCCTGGAGACGCCATGCCCTCGGCAAGGACGTGACGGATTTTAAAAATCAACAAAGGGCCGTGACTGACATGACAGCCATCCCCAGGTGAACACGAGAAGGGGGGGGGGGTGTCATCTGTTTCAGGTGCAGCCCCCCAATACCTCCCTCCTGCGTGTCTCCCCAGCCACCCCCACCCCAGGCAGCAGCTTTTCTGGCCCCCAGAGCGACCCGCTCTGGGACGGAAGATGCACATTAGCAAATCACACCATCCCCCATAGGAGCACACCTTTCAGATAAGGAAGCAAAGCTCTGCCAGCACGTGGCTCGCAGGAGGGGCCTGGGTCTGCTTGCTCCAGGGCCCGGGGGTGGGGGGCTCCAGGGAGGTGCTCAGAGCCCGGGTCCCAGGTGATGGCAGGGAAGGCTGCCTCTCCCATCCGCTCCCCACCCACGCCCCTGCTCTGACCGGCAACCCCCACCATCCACGCCCTCTGTCAGGACCCTCTTATCGTCTGGTGGGAGTTCAGTGACCGTCAGGCTGTGAGGATGGGCAGTGGGTTCGGTCCTCCGTGCCACGCCGTCCACCAGGACCGTGGGCTGGGCCGGGCCAAGGACTGACCCCAGGGTGGAGGAGGCCCTGGAGGGCACGCAGGGAGGAGGGAGGGGACAGGTGTGGTCCCTCCGCCAAAGGATTTGCACAAGAGGACAGAGGTTCCCTTCTGCCCCTTCCACCCGCTGTCTGAAGATCCTGGCCCAGCCAGAGTCTGTGAATTTACTGAAACCCATCATCTGTAAAATGGGCCAGTACCCACCCACATCGCTAGGCTGACTCTTCTCAATAAGGAGGTTGTGCAGGTCAAGAGGTTGTGTGGGTCAGGGAGGGAGGTCACGCGGGTCGGACAGTGGCTCTGGGAGGTCAGAGCAGGGGTTGAGTGGGTCAGGGAGGAGGTCGTGTGAGTCACACACAGCGGCGGTGAGCATCACAACCTCGGTCCCAGGAGCAGTGGGGTTTGAACCGACAGGAAATGAAAGGCTGCTTCCAGAGACATGAAATGCGGGCCTCCTGCTGGCGATGGGGTGAGCGAGATTAGAATATTATTCTCCGTAGAGATATGACTCTTTTAATTTCGCTGAAGTACCCAGCTTTAGACAGGAAATCAATTGTCTATTGTCATCAGTCAAGGAGAGGAAATAAGGGCCCGTCCACGAGCCATGGTCTTGGACATGATTGATTGGAAACAGAGGTCGACTCCTTGATGAAAGGTGCCGGACCGTGGCCCTGGAGCCGGGCTGGGCTGAGCTGGGCCGCGGTCGGCGGAGACGCTGGGCGACTCGGGGACAGCTGAGGGCACGTGGCCTCTGCCCAGCCAGTCAGCCACTCCAGGAACCGAACACTGGGGCGGGCAGAGCTCCCGTCCCCGCCTGACCTTGGCCGACAGCCTCGGGTCGTGAAGTCAGGAAGCTGCGTCCGGGCGCCTTCCCGCGGGATCAGGGAGACGCCCGCCCAGGGCGCAGTGGCAGCCGGTGCCCTCGCTGGATGCCCTCACTGGAGCGTCTGACGGATGTGGGCGCACACAGACCCAGGCCCGGCGTCCTCCGGGAGCCCACGGCGCCCGCTTCTCCAGGGCTCCCACGGGGACAGAGCGCACACGTGAACACGCATGGCTCAGAACAACTGGATTGGACTGTGTCCTCGCTTTCATGGTTTCATCTTCAGGAAGGCGAACGGCCTCCTCCACAGGATTGGTCTTTGGTTTGCTGGCGCTGCTGGCCGGACAGGAAGTGGGTCCCGGGGAGGAGCAGCCACCTGGCTCCTAAGTTCAGACCGTCTGCTCCTGTAAATAAATGGACCCCTGGAGACCATCCCACCACCACACAGAGCCCCGTCCCTGAGATTACTCCCCACCAACCTCACAGAGCCAGAGGGACACGGACGGAGCTGCTGCCAGGGGGATGAGCGGGGTGCTCTCGGGGGGCGCTGGCTGCACGCCCGGAGCTGAGGTCACCAGGCCCCCTGCCCCTGACGGTCACTTCCACCCGCACGGCCAGCAGCGGCCAAGGAGGCTGGCTGGTCGGAGGCAGCGCCGGGCAGAGGAGACCAAGGCGATGTGTCGGAGCGCAGCAGGCGTCTGTCCTCCCAGGCCACAGCCTGACCGAGTCTTCCAGAACCTGGACCTTCCTCCCACCCCCCGAAAGGCAGCTCACAGCAGCTTCTGGACATGGTGGCTGCATTGCTGAGCCAAAAATGAGGGCCCTGTTCTGAGGGGTTACCCTCCAGCAGGTGGTCAGGGGTTTAAATGCAGGCGTGACTGTAGGAGTCAGAGCTGGCCGTGCGGAGAACAGGCGGAGCCACCCCCTGAGGACACAGCGACAGCAAGGGCCCAGGGCAGGCGAGCGTCGGGGAGCCTGGGGGCTGGACCAGACCAAGGGGGTCTGCAGCGGGTGGGAGCCGGGGCAGGGCCTGGGTGCAGGGCGGCCTCGGCCCGGGCAGAAAGAGCAACCAGCACATTAAAGTCTTTAAGCACAAGAATGACATGATCTGATTTATATCTTCTAAAGATCACTCTGTTAGTTGACATTTGAAATGATATTTGAGATGTGTCTGGAGAGTGCAGGTAGAACTTAGACAGATGAAGAGGGATGTGCCCTGGGTACATTGGGAGCAGCGACACAGCCGGGAGCCGGAGACCCACACCAGAGAGACGGGGGCCCTGGGGCGGGGGTTGGGAGAGCTGGGAGGACGGGGGACCCTGGGGTGGGAGGAGCTGGGAGGACATGGGGCCCTGGGGTGGGGGGAGCTGGGAGGACGGGGGGCCCTGGGGTGGGGGGAGCTGGGAGGACGGGGGGCCCTGGGG
>JADEYB020000029.1:41727214-41811164 GCA_015832495.2 Alces alces | reverse complement strand
GGGGGACCCTGGGGTGGGGGGAGCTGGGAGGACGGGGGACCCTGGGGTGGGGGGAGCTGGGAGGACGGGGGGCCCTGGATTGGGGGGGAGCTGGGAGGACGGGGTGGGGTTGGGGGGGAAGCTGGGAGGACGGGGTGGGGCCCTGAGGTGAGGCTGGGCCCATGGGGGCTCAGACCCTGGGATGCGGGCCGGTGGGTCCCACGTGACCCTTTAAGGAGAGATCAATGGCAGTGACACTCCGAGCCAGCAGCTTCCTTACATCATTAGACACCATTAAAGAATCAATAGCTGGACTAGAGGGGAAGCTTTGCACAAGGGTCAGTTCCAGTTGCAGGGTCTGTGGCTTCAGAGCACATGCTCACAGGCGGGTCTCCTCACAGACATGCCGCGCGACTAGAGAAGGTGGTGAAAAACTCGTTAACTCAGAAACCTTGAGGGCAAGCCCTCCTTGCCTCTCTGCCCTGCCTTTTTACATTTTTCTGGTTTCTACAATGTAGGACATTCCACCTCAGAAAATCAGCACATCCCCGGGGACAGAGCAGGCCCACAGCCCTGGGCAGCACTGGGCCCTGAGAAGGGGCACCCGAGGTCATGTCTGCCTTTCAGGGTCACCAGACGCTCCACCGGCAGGCTCCAGACACAGGCCAGGCTGGAGCCGAGGAGCCCTGGGATTCGTTAAAATGGTAAAATGGAAAATGGGAAAAATACAGACCTGCCTCTCTGAGTCCTGTCCTGTCCAAGCACAGTACAAGCTTCATGCACACACATGCATATCCCCACAAACACATGTACACGCATGTGCACATGTGTACACATACACGCGCAAGCATGTGCACACATGCACGTGTGCACATACACAGGCATACACATACATGTGCGTGTGTGCATGTGTATACACACGTGCATGCCTGTGCATGTGTGTAGGCACCTGTAGTGCACATGCATGTGCATGCACCCATGCCTAAACATGTGTGTGCATGCACACATGCTTGCACATGTGTACATGCGTATGGACACATATACATACATATGGAGATGTATAAACACATGCACACCTAACTGAAGGCTGGAATGACTCATTTCCAGAGAGGTGTCGGCCACCGGGCCCCACAATACCCACCTCATTTGGAGAAAAAAACAAAACCCACAATCCCCAGCTGTGACGCGAGGCCTTTTGGCAGCCGGCGGGCATCTGTCTTTCTCACTAAGCTGAGGCTGGGAGACCCTCATAGACAGACTCGCTTCTCAGCAGACACGGGCTTTTAACCCCCTTTCCTTCCACACGCAGGGGCTCCACAGTTCAGAAACCACGTAACAGGGGCCCCGTGGGCACCTCAAAGCACCTTCCCACCCCAGCAGCAGCATCTGCTTGCCCGCCCTGGGATGCTGGCCCCTCAGCCTGGGCTCCAGGATCAGGGAAACCCGTGATTCTAGCTTTGGCCCCACCAACCCACCTTCCACGAGGCACATCAGACACAAGCGCGACACCGTCTGCTCCCTCCCCACTTCCGCCCCAGACCTAGGAGCTCCCTGAGTGGGAGGCAACCCCCACCCCTGAGTGTTCACCGTCTTCTCTGGAGCTGGGAGCTCAGACCATGGATGCCTGGAGGGTCCAGGACACCTGCGTCCACCCTTTGCTCCCAGCCCTGAAGAGGAAACCAGGTCAGGACCCTTGGGCATGGCTAAAGGGAAAGCAACACTGAGGAAAACAGTGGGTGTTCTTCAAAAACGCGAAAACAGAACTGCCAAGTGAGCCAACACTTCGCTCCTGAGCGCACCCCAGTGAGCTCAGGGCGGGGCTCACACATATACACTGAGCTCACGGCAGCATTCCTGCAACAGCCTAAGGTGGAGGCAAGCCCGTGTCTACAGACAAATAAACGGACGAACACAATGTGGTCCATCCACACAGTGGAATACTACTCACGCTTAAAAAGGAAGGAAATTCTGACACATGCTACAACATGGATAAGCCTTAAAGACATACTACTCAGAGGAACAAGCCAGTCACAAATAGACAGGCGCATGTGGCTTCACTTACATGAGGTCCCTAGTAGAGAGCAGGTGGTGCTAGTGGTGAAGATCCTGGCTGCCAGCGCAGGAGACGGAAGAAACGCTGATTCAGTCCCTGAATTGGGAAGATCCCCTGGAGAAGGGCATGGCAACCCACTCCAGCATTCCTGCCTGGAGAACCCCATGGACAGAGGAGCCTGGTGGGCTACAGTCCACGGGGTCACAGAGAGTCGGACACGAATGAAGACTCTCAAAGAGTCTTCTCCAACAGCAAAGTTCAAAAGCATCAATTCTTCGGTGCTCAGCCTTCTTTATGGTTCAACTCTCACATCCGTACATGACTACTGGAAAAACCATAGCTTTGTCAGCAAAGTGATGTCTCTGCTTTTTAATATGCTATCTAGGGTTGCCATAGCTTTACTTCCAAGGAGCAAATGTCTTTTAATTTCATAGCTGCAGTCACCATCCACTGTGATTTTGGAGCCCAAGAAAATGAAATCTGTCACTGTTTCCACTTTTCCCTATCTATCTGCCATGAAGTGATGGGGCAGGTTGCCATGGTTTTCATGTTTTGAATGCTGAGTCTTAAGCCCGGGCTGATGTTGCCGCGGAGTGAGCATAAACCACCTGATCTCACTTCTCAGGAAGCCAGCAGAGCCCTGAAATCACACTGGGGTTGGCTGGACCCCTCTGCACACATACTAACCCTCACTGGGTGGTACGCTAGGAGCAGGTGAGCTTTCTAGTGACAGCAAACCAGGGCCTCCCTCCACCCGTCACGCCCCTTCTGTCGGGTGAGGATCAGCGCTACAGCAGGAAAGAAAGGAAACCTTGGTCGTGAAACCCACTCCCTTCAGAGGAGCGCGAGGGGATCGTCAGAGGATGCTGAGCCCGGCGGGACCCTCAGGCTCCTACGGCTCTTCCTCACTGCCAATTTTCCTTCTTCCTTTTCGGCTGTCACACGAAATGCATCTTTTATGAGAAAAGAGACAGGAGTCACGGCCGAAATCACAGCATTGGTTGAAAGGAGGGAGGTGGCAGATCCGCCCGTGGAGACTCCAGGGGGCGTGGGACCAGCAGATGGCTTCACCCCTCTTCATCTCCATGTGACTTTCCCTGGCAAGGTCAGCACTGTGGGTACAGACACGACTTTCCCGGATGGGGTCAGCACTGCGGGGTGCAGACACACGGCCCCTCTGGGATCTGAGACGCTGTGAGCCGCGTCACGGCGGCAGAAGCAGGCTGATCACTACAGCAGGAGCAGCAAGGAAGATGGCGCCTTCCTGGGCATTTATCACATGTCAGGGATGGCGTTGAGGGCTTACTGGTGACTTAATTTCATTTAAATCTCAAAACAGCCTGTGCTGTACTCACCATAACCCCATTGTACAGACGGGGAAACAAGGTAATTAATTGTGCACTCAAGGTGGTTAGTCTGCGTACGTACTCAGTCGTTCGAGTTGTGTCTGACTCTTTGTGACCCCATGGACTGTAGCCCACCAGGCTCCTCTGTCCATGGGATTCTCCAGGCAAGAGCACTGGAGCGGGTTGCCACACCCTTCTCCAGGGGATCTTCCCGACCCAGGGACTGAACCTGCGACTATTATGTCCCTTGCATTGGCAGGCGGATTCTTTACCACTGAGCCACCTGGGAAGCCGTGATTAGGCTGCATTCAAGTCCAGATCCGATGCTCAGAGCCTGGCTTCCTGGGAGACAGCAGGCCCCAGTGCTCAGGATGAGCTGCTGAGAGGCTGTCACGGGACTTCAGCCTCACAAAGGGGAGGAGAGAGCTGAATTCCTAGGAGGGAGGGCGTGGAAGGCGCAGGGACCAGCACAAAACACCACCCGGGAAGCCGGCAGGCAGACGGTAGGACGCTCTTCAGATGGGAATGAACCAGCTTCTCAAAGAGAAATGAGACTGAAACTGCAGGAAGCCCTAAGCGAGAATTTCTTAACCAACTTGCTATTGGTGCAAGAACTCCGAGCTGCTGTTCAGTCTGACCTTCAAAACTGTCTTCCCCAATAAGGAGTACTAAGAACTCCCGAGCCCCCGTCCCCCAGCCCTCAGCCTCTCGAGGACGCGGCCTCCTTATTCAAGTTCTGCAGGGCGTCAGCGGGAGTGAAAGCCATTGGAGAGCGTCCTGTCTTCGCCCTGGGACACCGCCTTCCTGCTGAGAAAATGCCCAGGGGGCAAGGCCTCCTGGCTGCGGAGCCGGGCAGGGCGCTTACTGCCTGCTCCACGCCTGTTTCCCCCTCTGACCCCTGGATGCCATCCCTTACCTTCCGGTCTGGGGCAGAGGTGGCCGGGTGGGAGACCCCCGAGAGCTCCTCCAGGGCCTGCGTGCTAAGCTTGCCTCTCCCCTCCGAGTCTGAATCTATCCTCCACGAATGGTCGCCAGTCGGAAGCCCACCTCCCCCCCTGCCCCGGATGCCTGGAGTTCAGACACGGCCCCTGGGTGTGTGTCCAGCTCCTCACTCCTCCCTCCTCCAGGACAGGTCAGGATGGACCCATGGCCTTAGCCGCCACCCTACCCCCGTCTGCCTGTCGTCCTCCATGAGTTAATGCACACGGCTTATCTCACCTAGCGCTTCCCTACACAACCAACTATCACTCGCGCAACACGCAGGTCAGCGATTTCAGCCGGGATCCCTGGACAGGTGTCTGCCGCCGGCTTAGTGGGCCGGAGGCCTCCTCCCAGCTTCCTCCCACCCACGGGGTCTTGCCAGGGTTGTCCCTGTAGCACATCTGTTCTCTGGCGGAGTGTCTCTCTCTGTCCACGTGGTGTCCTTCTCCAGGGGGACAGGGTGGGGCCAGGATTCCAGAGGAAAAGTGGGATTGCTAGGCAACCCCCCGTGACAAGGCCGGGCTGGCAAGGGGTGGCGCCAGCACACCCAGCCGTCCGAGCACCCAAGGCTGGCCGTGGGCAGAAGACGTGGCCCCACCCAGGAGGGGAGGCTAGCCCTGCGGTGGGGAAAGGGCCCCAGGCCACACAAGCTGGCAGGAGCCAGTGATGGCCGTGCTGTCCCAGCGCAGATGTGACGGCGTCCCTCCGGTTTCACTGCCTGGCCCCAGGGGACCAGGACTCAGCAGTCCTATCCCAGTCGCGTGGCAGGAGGGGGGTGGGCGCGGGAGCTCTCCCGGGATGTTGGCTTGGACCGAGTCAGGCCCACATGTGACCCGGCAAGGCCAGGGTCCAACCTCCCTGCCCGTCCAGGGGGGTGGGAGCAGCATCGGCCCCTCGGGGCCGGCCTGCAGACAGGACAGGTGCACGGCGCTGAGCTCAGGGGGCCCCAACAGACACACAGATGCCTCTGTCCCCAGCGCGGGCAACAGCGAGGGCAAAAGTGCTTCTCCTGCCTTCCTGCTCCGACCTCCCCTCCCTCACCCCCCAGACCCGAGCTTCATCACTTACTGACCGCACGTTGCTTTACGCTGTTTTCCATCAGCAAGGTGAGCCCTCGGTGAGATGAACCAGCATAAATAAATGAAGACACTTGATAAACCTCAGCGTGCAGGACCTCGCATCAATCACAGCCCCGTCCCTCCCCCCCGACCCCTGGCCCCTGACCCCTGCCCTCGGAGAAAGTCGCGGTCAGCACTGTCCCACCGCTCACGGACCCGGCTGCCCGACCTCGCAGTTCCAGCTGGGAAACGTCAGCGGCCCTGGTGATTTACTCCCCACGGCGGCTGGGGGGCTGCAGACGGTGGGCAAGGACAGGCATCCTCCTCCCGGCAGTGAGGAAGGCTCGGGGAGGCAGCCCACCCCGTCCCAGTGAGCTGCCCCGGTCACCTGTCCCCGCCAGACACACTGCAGTAAGCCCGGGCCTGGGCCCGGGAAGTGCCCGTCACCAGGCTGTGGCGGTGCCCGGCCTCGTCCAGGGGAAGGGCTCCATCTCGCTGCACACAGGCCCCAAGAGCCTGGCTGCAGGTCTGTGCGCCCCTGGCGCTCGGCGGGAGGCCCGGCCCTCAGGTGGACAGACGGTGCACAGGTAGCTGGTGGGCATTTTAAGGCAGCTGGAAAAGCAGGCCCATTTCTGTTTTTCCAGAGAAGTCATCGCAAACCACGGGCTGATCCTCCACATGTTCCTCCCCCAGCAGTGGCCCTGCAGGTCTCACCAAGGCGGAACCTCGTCCCGAGAGGAGCCGGGGCTTCGGGGATCTACCGCAGGCCAAGACCAGGACAGCAGGGACACTGCTGCCCAGATCCTGCCTCGACCCCTGTATGTGATACAGATGTGATGGTCGGAGCTCACACAGCTGCTGTGAGGAGCAGAGAAGAGAACCGTGAGCAGCTCCTTGAAGAGAACTTCAAGGCCGCTCCACAGACCACCCGTCCATGGGGTCGCAGAGAGTCGGATGCGACTGAACGACCGAATGGAACTGAGACGAGGGTGCCCCGTGTCTGCGATGCTCTGGGTGCCTCACCTGTCTGCCAGCACCCACCTCGGGGTCTGGCCTGAGCCCTGCAGGCACCGGAGCCACGGGGGGGTGAGGGGGGTAGCAGCCAAGGTCTCTGTCCGAGCCGGCGCGTCCTCCAGGGAGGAGGAGAGGGTGGGCTTGGAACCAGCGTGAATGCTGGGCTTCCGCTGGGGCCACAGGCTCACAAGGAGGTCAAGCAAGAGCCCGGAGGGGGCCCGCTGGAGGGACTGAGGGTCCCTCCCCACCGCAGGGACACGAGGACAGGCAGAGTCTGCAGACCACGCCAGGCCCCCAGGCCGAGACGGCAGCTTTGGCAGGAGCCTCACCCAGCACGCCGGCCCCACGACAGCCTGGCCTCCGACACCCTGATCTCTCGGGAGCCCCTTTCTGCCTCTTATGTTTTTAACATCCGAATTCATGCTCTTCGGTTCCGTGAGACCAGCAGCCAAGCAGCCTTCAAATGCCCCCTCCGTGCACTTCTCTGAGCTCAGAGAGGCCACGGGCTGATGGCTGGAGGGCAGAGAAAGGCTTTATTAAATATGCATCTGCACCCAGCTGCGATTTTCCACTCCACCGCAGGGACGCAGCCAGACGCCCTGCAGACGCCCCGGTTTCCTCCACCCAAAGTGCCAGGACTCAGCGGCTATCTCAGCGCCCAGGGCCCCATGTGGCTCCCTGATGTGTGCACCCCCTCCCCGCCCGCAGAGGCGAGCACCGTGTCTGGGGGTCCTGCCTGACCCTCCAGCCTCGGGTCTGCTCCCCTGGGGACACCAGCTTGGGTGCCACCCTGTCTCTGGAGACTTCCTCGTGTTCAGTCCTGGAGTCCCGGGAGGGGCCACCGCTTCCTCCTCCCCCCCCCCCAGGCCCCTCCTGTCCTGGTGGCGGTGACCCCCAGCACGCGGGCCTCAGGGGTCAGGGCCTCTGTCCACTGATGCGACCTTCACCTGCTCAGGCAGGTTGCTAGGCCGGCCACACACCTCCAACCCTTGTGAAAGACCCACAGGATTCTCAAGTGATGACCCCTCACCCATGTCACCCCACGGTGGGGGGGGTGGCTTCAGCTGGTGGGAAAGGATGCACAGGACCAGGCCAGGCAGCAGGACAGGACCCCACAGCCGGGAGGGGAGGAGCAGGACGGGTGGGGGACGCTGCTGTTCGCACAGCCCTGGGATGTGTGTGGTGAAACGCCTGTCTCGGGGGGCAGTGCGCCGGGGGCCTGGGCCCCTCCCGGCAGTGGGCTGCGGGCACATGCTGCCTCCCCCAGAAAATGCCCACCTTGATGCATACGGTCAACTACACAGCAACGGCTCTTGAACAAAAAATGGCAAAAGGAACTTCAAACCTCATTCAAAAAATAATATGAATTTTCATAAAGCAGCAATCCACGTCTCGATGGATTATAAAAGCCTCCCCCACCCTCTCCTCCTGCTCGGTGGTGGGCGCGGGAGCCCACCACGGGAGCCAGGGCTGAAGCGCCCACTCTGAGGCCTGAAGATGGAGCCAGGCAGGCGCGAGTCCGGTGAGGAGCGTCACCCTGGTTCACAGAGGGCGTCTCCCGCCATGTCCTCACCTCGGGCAAGGAGCAGGGTGCTCGAGGAGTCCCTCATAAAGGGCACCCACCCACCACGAGGCTCAGCCCCCACACCGGGAGTCCGCCTCCGGCCGAGCAGGAGTCCCAGGGCCTGGTGGGGGGATGTGGCATCACGTCACTCACACGGACGGCGCCTGCCCTGGGGGACCCGCCTGCAGGGACACCCAGAGGGAAGAAGTGTCACCCCACCTGCTCCACCCACAGGCCCGCATCTGTGGCCCTGAGTCCTGACACCGTGCAGCGGGCGGCCTCCAGGTCAGACATCCTCCATCAGAAGAGAGGGTCCCGGGGCCAGACTGCAGTGGCGGTCCCTCCTTACCCGGCCGGTGGCCAAGACCAGCCCTGGTTTCCGCAGACCACGCCAAATGTACACTTGTTACCGCGGTTGCCCCCTGGATCCGTGAGCTCCTCTTCCTCATGACAGAGGACGGCCCAGCTTCTCCAGCCTTCTGACCACTGGAAAGTCTCACGCGTCCTGGGCGGTGCCAGCACCCACGTGGGCCGGGCGCCCCCTGAGCTGACCCACACTGCCTCTCGCTTTGCTTCAGACCAGACACTCCAGAAATTACTGGGCCACGATTACTGGTTCCTGCCAGTTAAGCATCAGAAACCTGGAGACCTCTTTCAACTATAGACCAAGCATGGTGCTGGCCTTTTCATAAGCGCTCTCATATTTCATGCTCCTCAGGAAAGGAGGAGCATCCTTGTTTAAAATGCACACAAAGGAAATTGATGCACAGAGTCTGGGGTTTGAGGACAAACGGTGTGACCAGGACTTGAACCTGTGTCTGCTTGGCTCCAAAGGCAGGACTCTAGGAAGCACATCTGAGCCATCTCCAGAAACCACATGACCGCCAGGTTACTATCAACAACTGCCACCCAATCAGTTGCAGGAGGCAAGGAGTCCCTCGTTGGGAAAATGCTGCTGGACGCGGTTAGGACACAGAGGTCTGTGCTCCACGCCCTGTCCCTACAGGACCTGAGTTCAAGCTGTTTTGGTCCAAAGCCTCATGAGGCCAGGTGACTGAACAAGCCTCCCACACGGGTCCCAGGGTTTCCCTTCCCTGGGGAGTGGTGAACAGAGACCAGATCCCAGCGTGCCCAGAGCATCTCCAGGGGGACACATCCACCGACGATCCCCAACTTCAGTGCAACTCAACAAAAGTAGCCCCGTGTCAATCCCGGCAGTGGGAGCCTGGAGACACTTTCAGTTCAGTTCAGTGGCTCAGTCATGTCCAACTCTTTGCGACCCCATGAACCGCAGCACGCCAGGCCTCCCTGTCCATCACCAACTCCCAAAGTCTACCCAAACTCATGTCCATTGAGTCGGTGATGCCATCCAACCATCTCATCCTCTGTTGTCCCCTTCTTCTCCTGCCTTCAATCTTCCCCAGCATCAAGGTCTTTTCAAATGAGTCAGCTCTCCGCATCAGGTGACCAAAGTATTGGAGTTTCAGCTTCAACATCAGTCCTTCCAATGAACATTCAGGACTGATTTCCTTTAGGATGGACTGGTTGGATCTCCTTGCAGTCCAAGAGACTCTCAAGAGTCTTCTCCAACACCACAGTTCAAAAGCATCAATTCTGCACTCAGCTTTCTTTAGTCCAACTCTCACATCCATACATGACCACTGGAAAAACCATAGCCTTGACTAGACGGACCTTTGTTGACGAAGTAATGTCTGTGCTTTTTAATATGCTGTCTAGGAAAGGTCAACTTTCCTTTCAAGGAGTAAGCGTCTTTTAATTTCATGGCTGCAATCGCCATCTGCAGCGATTTTGGAGCCCCCCAAAAATAAAGTCAGCCACTGTTTCCACATCTATTTGCCATGAAGTGATGGGACTGGATGCCATGATCTTAGTTTTCTGAATGTTGAGCTTTAAGCCAACTTTTTGAATGACCTTAAATTTTAATGATTTTACGCAGACCCACCTGCATCTGTCTCACGTCACACACACAGACGTCCGTCAGGACAGACCCATGCCTCCTGTCAGTAGAGGCTCACTGCACACCGTCTCACACCGTGTGGCTGGATGAGATTTCTGCAAGGTCTCACGTATTTTGCCAAGTGCGTCCTGATTACTCTGACTCAGCGCTGAGGCCCACAGCCCTCACCGGAAGGTTTGCTCAGCAAAGCTTCACGGGGCCCGCCCACGGCCCCAGGGTGCTCTGGGAGCTGCAGACCGGGGTGGAGACGTCTCCCAGCTGGGGGGCGGGGGGCGGATACATAAAACCGCTCAGAAAGTGATGGACATCTAGGCTGCAGGTCACAGGGTGGGTTTATTCCTGGGGTCTCCACCAGTTCACATTCCCACCCACCGTGCAGGAGGGCTCCCTTTTCCCCACACCCTCTCCAGCACTTATTGTGTGGAGGTGTTTTTTGATGACAGCCATTCTGACCTGCATAAGGTGCTACGGACGAGCCCAGAGACCAGGGATGCGGGAAGGAGACCGCGGGGCAGCGTCATCGTCCACATCCACGTCAAGGCTACTGCAGGAGGCCTCTGCAGGAGCTCTCTGATCACTTTCGGCACCTGGCTTCTTTAAGGAGCTTCCAAACACGATAAGCACCTCGCTCATCAAGTGGCAGGTAGTGCGGTCTTCCCCGCCAGACCCATCTGGCCTAATGAACCTGCGTCTCACCAGTGGCAGGGATGGCCTGTGTGTGCTGGGCTCGCCCTAAGCAGATCCACGTCTTGGGCTCCCGACGGCTGTGGGGGGCTCAATGCCCATGAAGGGTGGGACTCAAGGGCGCGGCGGTGATGGGGGGAGGGTGGAAATCAGCAGGCAGAGCTCCATGCTTTTTAATTATCCACAGATCCCAGCGGCAAAGGCTGTACTTATGTTCTGTCCAAGTTAAGGGATGATGAATAATTTTTCTCTGTGTACTTGGCAGATTGGTACTTGCTTCAAAATTATGAGAATAATAAGACCTTGTCTTATGAAGTCTTTGCTCTGAGGAGTTCAAAACCTTCCAGAGATTGCTGCAGCTTATCTTGCCACACTGCTGTGCCAAAAAAAAAAACCCCAAGACTAAAGGGTCAGACTCATGTGCCCGATGAGCTGGGGCTAAACTGAGATGAGACTGGAAAGCAATGCATCGGAAGGCTGCTGCTTTCCCCGGGGGTCCATGCAGGGAGGGGTTGCAACTGCCCGATAAGACGGTGTCTGTCAGGGTCGGCATCCTGATGCATCCAGATGCACAGATGTAACACCTGCAGGTCTCAGCCCACTGTCACAGCCACTGCCGCTCTCGTCACCGGCTGGTGAGGCCCCAGGGACCCATGGTTCCTCCGACGCACGGCTGGACCAGACTGGCCACGGAGGCCTTGCTGACCCTCCATGTTCAGCCGGCAGTGAGGACCTCCCAGCGGCAGGAAGGCCGAGGCCTGTGGGACGTGGAACAGGGCACTGCATGGGCCTGGGCCTCAGTCCCGAGGCCTCACGACGCAGGTGAGCACGATGGCATGTAAGCCTCTGAACCCGGAGTGGCGCGTCCGCCATCTCATCCCCCACATTTCTGCTACCAGACTCATCCCCTTCTTCAGGAAGTACATCAGAGGAGGAGCAAACGTGAAAAACACCTTGTGCCAACCCACACGGAACTTCAAAGTCTCGCAAGAGAAGAAAACAGGGTCCACTCATTTCTAAAGAGAGACTACTTACCCCCCAGATTCACTCCTTCCCTTTCTCCTTCTTAGCAAAGACGACGAGTTGCCTCTGGGGCCAGCGGAGAGGAAGCGGGTCCCCCCCGAGCTGTCCTGCCCTGATCAGAGCTGGACTCCTGGATGGGACCTGGACGGCCATGCAGGACCCCGAGAAACAGCGCTGCCTGCAAAGAGGTGCAGAGAAGGGAGCAGCCAGCCCAGGACGTGGCTGCGCCTCCTCCCTCCTCCATCTCAGCTTCGCCCCATGAGCCAGGCTCAGAACCTCAGGGAGCCGGGAGGACGCGGGAGGGGCTCCGAGAGGCAGAGAGTCAGACACCTGGGGCTCCCTTTCCCCTTCTGTCTCTTGAGTCTGCCCCATGGGGGCTCCACCCACAAAGCTAGTCTCAGCCATGGGGGGAAGCACCTAAAATGCCCAGAAAAAAACCCGTCTCTCTCTGGGGAACTGGGACATTGGCCCCTGTGTCCCAAAGGATTTGGGGCTGGGGGGGGGGGGGGGGGGGGGGGGGGGGGGGGGGCGGAATCCTTGCTTATTTTTCTTTTTTTTTCCTCTTGCCATTTGTCCTGAAAACCACCCAGTCCTGTGCAACTTCGGAAGGAGAGGGCTGGATCTAAGACTCAGCAGAACCAGAACTTTCCAGCCAACGAACTGGGGCTCAGGGGCCACTGGGGATCCCTGCAGGGAGCGGGCCCGAAGAAGCACTGACTCTGTGGGGGGCTGACCTGTAGCTGTGCGGGCAGCGGACATGCCCGGGGAAGCGCGGCGAGGCTTTGAAAGCAGCCAAGGGAAGGCCCGATGCTGAAGCTGAAACTCCAATACTTTGGCCACCTGATGCGAAGAACTGACTCACTGGAAAAGACCCTGATGCTGGGAAAGACTGAAGGCGGGAGAAGGGGACGACAGAGGATGAGGTGGTTGGATGGCATCACCGTATCAAACAATGTGGGTTTGGGTGGACTCCGAGAGTTGGTGATGGACAGGGAGGCCTGGCGTGCTGTGGTTTATGGGGTTGCAAAGAGTTGGACACAACTGAGCGACTGAACTGAAGGCCCTGGTGAGAGCAGAGGTCTCACTCTGGAACATTTTCACATTTTTTCTCAAAAGGCAGCACCCTTCGCCCCATCACCCGTACCCCCACCCTGCCCAGCAGCCAGAGGAAGGTGAAGGTCACTCGTGGGCACTGTCCCCCACTGGATGGCAGCAGGTATGACGGGCTGACCAGCCCTCCCTGACAGACCCCTGGGTCCCCCCAAGCTCGTCCCAAAGGTCCCCGCCCCACCAGAGCTCTGGTTGCATGGACGCTTGCAAGGGCCCGAGGGCGTGGGGTTGACGGCACCTCCCTGCCTCATCCCCCGGGCCTGATCCCAACTTGGAATTTCTGGTCTTTGGGTCGTTCTGAGGCAGCAAGTCAGAATCCTCTTTCTTTCATAACGAGAAGAAACAGTTTACACACAGCAGGCAGGAGACGTAAATGAGAGTTGCCTGTCTCCCCCGGGGATGGGGAGAGGAGGAGAGAGGTGCAGACTTGTGCACAGAACGGTTCATGCTGGATCCCACGTAGTCAGACCCGGCGGCCGGGGAGGGAGCTGGTCCACTGGGGCTCTGTGAGAGTGCTAAATCAGCGGCCTCGCAGACTCCTGACTTCAGCAAACCAGCAGGTGGACGTGTGTAACACTGACATTTGAGTGAGACTGATTTACGTGCATCTTCCATCTTGGCCACAATCGCCAACATCAGTGATCAACGTGACAAAGTGGGGGCGGGGAGAAGACCTTCTTTCTTGAGTAGACGTCAGGCTTCCATCATCAGCTCCTCCTCCAGGTTGGGCATCCTGCATGGTCAAGCTAGATCCACAAATACTGTTTTTCATGTGTCCTGGGCCCTTCCCTGGTAGCTCACCTGCAATGCAGGAGACCTGGGTTGGGAAGATCCCCTGGAGGAGGGCCTGGCAACCCACTCCAGTATTCTTGCCTGGGGAATCCCAGGACGGAGGAGCCTGGTGGGCTACAGCCTATGGGGTTGCAGAGTCGACTGAGCGACTACCACCCCCAGGGATCATGAACTTGCTGAGCCCACTGCGCAGGATGTGGGGCTCACGCCACCACTGTGTCCTTGTCCGGGGACACGCCTTGGGGGTCCAGTATTCTTGGGCTTCTCTTGTGGCTCAGCTGGTAAAGAATCCGCCTGCATTGCAGGAGACCTGGGTTCGACCCGAGTTGGGAAGATCCCCTGGGGAAGGGAGCAGCTACCCACTCCAGTATTCTGCCTGGAGAAGTCCATGGACTCTACAGTCCACAGGGTCAAAAAGACTCGACTGAGCGACTTTCACTTCACTCAGGCCTCTGCTGCACGGTTCATGGTTCTATTGGTAAGCAAGCCTGTGTGGTTTTGTGGGTGAGCAAACCTGCTTTCTTGAGGGATCACCTACTTCCAGGGGTCTCCGTATCTTTCTATTTACAATCATCTGGTGGGATTCACCATTTCATCACCTGTTTTGTCCCTTCACTCCGTCCCTGCCATTTAGACGCCAGTGTGTGTAACTACAAAGAGCCAATCAGAGCTGACCCGTCACAGGAGAAGCTGGGGGAGACGCCCTGGTTGCTTCCACCAGGAAATGAACTCTACTCGGCGACGGGGTCAGGGGTGGGGGGCATAACACACACACTTCAGAGGGACCCAATCGGGGGAGTTTGCCGGATGCACAAGGTAAGACGCTGTGGGGGCCGTGTGTGCCCTTACAGACAGCAGAGCAGCAGCTGGCCTGGGAGACACGGCCCGTCAGGAGGGGACGATCCTCAGGAACCAGGGTCCCGGGCTCGGGCTCTGAGCACAGCGGGGGCGAGGGTCCTAGTGACCGCGCCCTCATGGGGACCGCTTGTAAGAAGCTGCCACCTGCTGAGGTTCTGCCCGGGCCAGGCGCTGTCCTTCCCACACGTTACACCATGAACCCCGAGGACACGGCTGGGCACGTGGGTACCACTGTCCCCACGGGACAGATGGGGAGACAGAGGCACGCAGGAGGTGGCGACCTGCCGGCAAGAAGCTCAGGCCAGAGTCCAGCTCTGCGAGGCCCCCTGCACACGCAGAGCCTGTTGGAACCTCCGGCGACCCCACGGGCGGGCTGAGCGAATCCTCCCCTCTCGTGGGTGAAGACGCCGACAGTGACTCCTCAGTCCTCATCCAGCGCCTCCTCCCCTGGAGTGGGTCCCGGGGGGACTCCTCTCAGAGGGGGCCCGGGGTGAGGGGACATTCCCGACCCATGAGGCGGGGAGACTGAAGGTGAGGATTTCACGAAACTCAGATGGCTGCGGGTGGACCCTCTGCTCTTTGGAGGCTGGTCTGCCACTGGCTGGGGACATGGTCTGGAGGAGGAGGGACCCGAAGAATGTGAGGCCGGGTGGTTTCTGGGGCTCCGGGACGCTGCCCTGGAGCCTTAAGCCCCAGCCACACGCCCACCCACCCGTCCTGGACCTCCAGGAGCACGGGGGATGAGGCCCAGTCCTCTGGGGGGCACGCAACGGCCAGGCTCCTGTCCAGGTCTCGGCAGGACGACTGTCTGAAGGCGCCTGGGATGGATTCCAGCCTGCACGGCGATGCATCACGCCTCGATCCACCACCGTGCCTGCCCTCTTGGCTTATTAAGTGCTTTCAGTCCCTCCACATAATAGGTCGACCCCAACGCGCTGAAGTTTAAATAAAGCCGTAACTCACCTTAACCTGCCTCCCATTTAATCACACCCAACATCTTGAATATTTCAAAAGGAGCACACATTAGCAGTTTTTAGACAAGGATGTGTGAAGGTCACGCGGATTTATCCCCGCAGCAGGATGATGGATGCAGCCCGACTGTCGTGAAGACAGAGTGCCCGCGGTGTGTGCGCCTGACGGGCTGTGTCCCCGGGGAGTCTGCGCGGCCCCCGCGAGCTGGGGTCCGCATCGGCTGCGGGGGCGCAAACGTCCGTGGGGTCCTGTTCCCATCAGCGTTTTGTGAGGCAGTCACTCGTATCTCAATCACCCAGGCACGGGCATGCCGAGCGGCAGCCCTGGAACCTCGTCCCCGCTGCGCCTAACAGCACCCTGTGGGGACCATCGCCGCTCGGGCATGGGGTCCCTGGGCTCAGACTCAGTGTCCTAACGTGGGTGCCCCAACTGACACCCTCCGTTGCTTTGAATGAACATACTAAACTGTGAGCTCTTCAGAGCCGGGACACACCTGCTTTGTGTCCCTAGTATCTCCACATCTCCAGGGCCCAAGCCCGACAGACGTCTGCTCAAGTGCTGTGCTCAGAGGCTCAGCCGTGCCCAACTCTTTGCAACCCCATGGGCTGCAGCCCACCAGGCTCCTCTGTCCATGGGATTCTCCAGGCAAGAACACTGCAGTGGGTTGCCATTTCCTTCTCCAGGGGATCTTCCAACCAGGGGTCAAACCTGCATCTCCTGTGTCTCCTACATTGGGAGGCCGATTCTTTACCCACTGACTGGGAAGTCCATGCTTGCTTAAGGGAAGACCTCAATGCTACTTCGTCACAACCCTGTGTGACCCATCCTCTGGCAGTCTGCCCTGAACACCTGCAAGACATCAAGCTAACTGTTGTCATTCCACTGTTTAACAGTATTCCCTTAAAATTTTTTAGTTTTAAGATGCAGATTGTTTTTGGTGTGAAGTCTGTTCACTGCATACAACACTCACTCGAGGTTTATGGGCCCAGCTCCATGTTGTTATTATTGCTGCTGCTGTTCATGAGCAAGTGAGTGAAAGTCGCTCAGTCGTTATCTGACTCCTTGCGACCCCATGAACTATACAGTCCACGGAATTCTCCAGGCCAGAATACTGGACTGGGGAGCCTTTCCCTTCTCCAGGGGATCTTGCCATCCCAGGGATCGAACCAGGGTCTCCCGCATTGCAGGCAGATTCTTTACCAGCTGAGCCGCAAGGGAAGCCCAAGAATATTGGAGTGGGTAGCCTAGCCCTTCTCCAGCAGATCTTCTTGACCCAGGAATTGAACTGAGGTCTCCTGCACTGCAGGCAGATTCTTTACCATCTGAGCCAGAAGTGTTGTTCAGTCACTAAGTCATGTCCAACTCTCTGCAACCCCATGGCCTGCAGCAGGCCAGACCTCCCTGTCCCTCACTATCTCCCAGAGTTTGTCCAAACTCCCGGAGTTTGCCTAGCACTGTGCTAGGTACAGATGATTTGAGGATAAGCATAAAATATTCCCATTAAGAAAAAAGAAAACTCTCACATAACCAACTTTTCAGCTTGAGGAACTAGAGAAAAGAACTAAGCTCAGAGTTAGCAGGGGGGAGAAAATAACAAAGGTAAGAAATAAATAAACAGAAACCAGAAAAACAAGAAAGATCTACACAACTAAGCCATTTCTCTGAAAAGTTCAACAAACCTGGCAAACCTTTTGCCAAATTCCCCAAGAAAAAAAGAGAAGATGCAAATTTAAACAAACAGAAGTGAAAGAGGAGGTGTAATGACTGATACCACAAAAACACAAAGGATAAGAGATCACCATCGACAATTAACTGCCAACAAATGGGGCAACCAGAAGGCATGGGAACATTCCTAGAAACACGCAACCTACCAAGAAGTGGAAAATCGACACAGACCGACAGTGAGAAGGGTTGAACCAGTCACCAAAACCCTCCCAGTCATTACATCTGGAGTAAGTTTACTGAACACCTGGACCTGTGTTCATCAAACACGGAGATGTCTCCGTGTGCCCATCAGCAAAGGGGCTGTGAGCCTGACCCAGGCCCTCCGGCTGCAAACCCACGTTCCCCATCTCTGCTTGACATGATGCTGTGAGGTGGGCGTGAGAGGCACAGGGTCAGCAGGGCCGGCAGGCCCCCTCCCGGGTGTGAACGGCCCGGGGTAGGCGCAAAGCCTGCCCTGACCCAGGCAGGCGGGCGCAGCGGTCCCGGGCGGCGTCAGGGCCCCGCCCGCAGCAGCACTGCCATTCTCTGCCCTCGGGGGCGCCGTGGAGCCCCGCCGCTGTCCCCATCTGTCCCATCAAAATGGAGCGCAGTGAGTGACCCCCGGGGCCAGCGGCAAGCTGGTCCCTATATGAACATGAGTACCTGTGCCCAGGCCCGCTCCAGGACGGTCTTACAGGACGGCTGTGCCTCCAAGGGAGAATGCGACATCCCTGGTCACGGTCAGGGCTGAAGGCCGCCCCGCAGCCTGGAGAGACGGTCCAGGGCAAGCTGGCCGTGCCCTCAGCAGCACCTGGGGGCTGGGGACGGGGAGTGTCCACCACAAGCGAAGTTGTCTCCCCACCCCCCCCCCACCGGTTGCGGGTTCCCGGCCCCTGAGCAGCTCTTCTTGGGGCACCCAGCCCCCCCCCCCCCGACAGCCACCACGCAAGCACCATTGAGAAGGCACCAAATGACAAGGGAAAGGCATTTCCGACATAACCGTTTTCCACACGCTTATTAAGCATAAGACACAACAGGGCGTGAATTATTGTGCAAGAACTCCTGCCTCGAAGCAATTTTAGACACAGAAGTTGGAGGATTCATCATTATCATACATGCAGTCCTATTTTTCCTTTTGCACGCTATAAAAAAAAATCCGGTCTAAATCTCCTAAACCCATCATGGCTACATCAAAAAGTAGATGGGCCATCAGCTTCGACAGCTGAAAATAAGGCAGCTGCTGGGCGGGAACAGCGCTCACGCGCTCCTCTCTCCGGGTCTAGATTCTGTTACTGGAGAGGATGATAAATATCCTGTTTCTTATCGCGCTTAAAAAACAAGGCTGGAGAAGGAAGCCGCTGTACAAGGCCCTGCAGGTGGGGTACCAGCGGGCAGGGGCGCCGGGCGGACATGGTCCAAGGGTCCGGCGTGGTCTCCGCGGTGCATACAGGCTTCACGTCCCTGCACCTGCTCATGACCCCGTAGAGCCCTCCCCCGGGCCGGGCACCAGCCCCCTGGCCCTAGGGGACTCCCTCACGCCCCAAGGGCCTGTCACATCCCACCGTGTGTGGGGAGCTCCACCAAGACCCAGGGCTCCGCGCCTGCCAAGCACCCTGGCCTCCTGTCGGCTCTGACATCTAGCTGGTCAGAGGCGATAGAGCTGGAAGGCAGGGAAAGCACGGGTCCACACGCTGACCCGCTGCACACCCTCCAGCTCTGGGGGAGCACGGGCCTCAGGCAGTCACTGACTTCCCTGCAGCCGCGGGCCCAGGGCTCACCCACGCCACACCGGCCCTCCGGGCCAGGCGGCTGAGCGCTCTCCCTTGAGCCTGAGCGGCTCGTGGCCTGCGGTGACAGGACGCAGGCTGACGCCCCCTACCTTGGCCCCTCTGAACTGCTGCTCACAGCCCGCCCTAGGGCAAGCGCCTCCCGCACGGGACGGTCGGAGCCGCAGACAGGACGCTTCCTGGTGCCGCTGAGCCAGGACAGCCATGGCGATGAGGGGCTTCCTAGGATGTGCGTGGGACTTGGGTCAGTCCCGGCCCATCTCTCTAATGTTGGGTGTGTACACAGCACCCCCGCACCCCCTAACTGAGGAGGTTAGTGACGAAGGACAGCAGTGGTCCCTGCTGACCCCGTGAAGACACCTGAGAGCCAGGGCAGGATTCTGGGGCCCAGGAGGCCCCCCCACCCATGGCCCTCTCCCCCACAGGCCGGTCCTGGGAGGGCAGCAGTGGCTCCGGGCTGGAAGAGGGCAGGGACAGCTCTCAGCCCCAGCCGGGGGCTCATTAGCTGGGCAGAGAACGCAGCTATGCTGGAGAAGTCCAAGTCACCCTACACGGCCCAGCACGTGGATCCCAGGTCAAAGGGACCAGGGCTCCGCCCCCGGAACACACACACACCCCTGCCCCTGCCCCCGCCCCCACCGCTGCAGCCTCTCTGGATGCCCCCACCTCGGGTGGGAAAGCCCGGCCCTGTTCTGATGAAGCCACAGATGCCCCCGACCCCCTCCTGCCCAATGTCCCTCCAGGCCCAATAACCTGGGGAGACTTTACAGGGGTGTCCAAGATCAGATCTGTTGTCCCTGGAGGTGTGCAAGGCCAAAGGACAGCAACCAGGCTGGCCAGCGGGGCTCTGCAATCTGACACCCTCTGACCGGTCTCTGGCCTGGGTCTGCTCTGTTGGCACTGGGCTTTCTTGGGGGGTCTTCCCTGTCCCAGCCCTGCACTCAGGGGTGATGTGGGTCCCAGGAGACAGAAGGACCACCTGGCTCGCTGGGGCACCGCCAGTGGGCAGAGCAAAGGGACCAGTGAGCTCTGACGTTGCTAACACTGACGCCCGGTGAAAGCGACTCAGTTTACAGCTACACGCCGGCCGGGTGCTGAGAACCTGCGGTCCTCCTGGAACCTTCCGGGCTCTGACATCCCGATCACAGGAGCTGGCCCCCCTCTTGCTGACCCTGGGGTGGGAGTTGGGGGAAGGGGGTCATGCTGAGCCCTGGACACACCGGCTCAGGAAGGAACATGTTGAGTGAAGCCAGACCCAGGGAACGCGTTCTGTTCTCATGTGAAACCTGGAAAATCGTCATTTCATCATCTTCCCAACCGGATACCTAAGTGTAGGAGCCCCAGCCAAGCCGAGCAGCCTGGCGCCGCCCTGCTAGCGGGGTGAGAACGTCTCCTCTTGCCCATCCTGGGCCCAGGCAGCCCGCGTGCAGGCCAAGAAGTCTGGCTTTTATTCCTGTCTAGGGGAGTCTGGCTGGAGGAATGCAGAATCACCAGAGATGCCCACACAGAACACGGCCGGGGGCGGGGGGGGGAACTCAGAAGTCCTGTCCTGTCCTGCCTCTACCCGTGGCCCAGCAAACATTCACCAGACACTCGTCTCCCTGGTTCCTCCCCGTGAAACCCTCCCCTCCCGACACTCAGGAGCCTCCTGCCCAGCCCATCCTGGGTCCTGCTTTGCTCACGGGTACTCTGCACCTACGTAATTAAATCTGGTTTTCTCCTGTCGTCTGTCTCGGGTTAATTCTTACATCAGACAGAAGAAACTAGAAAGGGGACAGAGAAGATTTTACCTTTCCCAACACATATGGTCTCTGATCTTTTGCAATTTTAAACTATTTTAAAATGGACTGACCTGCATGTGTTCCTATTAAGATGACCATTAATGGCCACACACACTTAGGGTCCTAAGTGCGCTACAGGATAAATTAATTTACTCCCGCATAGAGCTGAGAAGGCATCCAGCTCTCACGGGAGGTAACCGAAGTGTCCCTGGGGAAATGCCGTGACCAGCGCTGGGCCGGGCCTGCGCCCCAGAACCCTGTGCGGGGGGGCCCTCACTGTCTCTGCCCAGCCCTGCGGAAGGGGCACATCTCCTGCGGTCCTGCTGGACCCCAGCAGGCTCAGGACGCGCTGGCCGAGCCGCCACGCGGGCAAAGGGCTGTCTGAGGAACCTCTGCACATGACTCGGGCGGGAAGACGCGAGGCTGAGAGAGGGGCTAGAGTCCCGGGAGGCGCCTCAGAGGAGAGGTGACAGCCGGACTCGGTCTCAGAGGACGGCCGGGGACAGCAGGGGAGGCGGACCTTGGAGAGACCGGTGGGGGGCGGGGGGCAGCTGCCGTGACTGGGTGACGGCGACGCTGGAAACCCCGGGTCACCGCGTGTCCGAGTCAGGACTGCTGGACGCGGGGGGCGCCCCTCCTGGGTGCAGTGGGTCTGGGTGTTGCCCTGCTGTGGCCGTGTGGACGGTGCTAGGCAGGGCTCAAGTCCACCTCGGGCTGGAGCCGCCAGGGGGCAAGCTTCAGGTTTGAGTTTCGAGGACCGAGGGTCTGTAGCCCACCTCCCCTTTGCCTTGACTCTGGGGTCCTACGTGGCCCGCGGACCGGAGGGCCCCTCTGCTGAGAGCGGGAGGGCCGGCCCGGGTCTCACCCCAGGACCAATCCAGCAGAGTCTATAGGGGTTCAGTGTGAGCCAGATGCTGCTGCTGGTCCTCCAGCGTCCAGTCAGGGGAGAGCGCGCAGGGCCAGCCTCTCTGAGGTGAACGCCCCCGCCCCAAGGAGGGGGACCGGGCTCGGGGCTTCCGGGCGCCCGGGGGAGGGCGGTTCACCGACAACCTGGGACTTAGCGGGAAGGCGTCCAGGTGACCGAGGCAGGCCGTGACCGCGCGGTGACAAGCGGGCCGTCAGCCTCACAGCGCAGGACCCCGGGGCACGTGGCGCCCAGGGACGGGGCCTCGGCCGGCGGAGACCCGGGGCACCTATAGCGTCAGCGCCCCCGAGGAGACGGGAAGACGGGGCGGAGCCCCAGGGAGGACGCCCGCAGCCGCCCCACTGCGTTTATTCCATTTAATCTCACGAGAAGACGGCGTACGTCAAGGAAACAAATCATAGGGAAACGCCCAACGCCTCTCAGGGCCGGAGGAGGGAGCGCGCCCCGCTCGCCTGAGCACCTGTGTCTGTCTCCGGGGCAGAGACGGAAGGGCGCAGAGGTCGGCGGGCAGAGGCACTGTCACTGTTCACGGGCGCCCGCGTCCGACGGGGCTCTGCCTGGAAAGCCTGGGCCCCACACACCGCGGCCGGGGCCCCGAGGCAGCCCGGCACTCACAGCAGGATGTGGTACTTCAGCGCTCGGGGCACGCGGTTGATGACGAGCCGCCCATCGTAGCTGAGGGAGGCGAAGAGCCAGGGGTCGGCTGAGGACCAGTCCACGGCGTACACGCTGTCCTCGTGCTCCTCGTAGGTGGCGATGACGCTGTCCTGCGGGGGCTCCTGGCTCCTGCAAGGCACCGACACACGTGAGAGGCGGGCGCCCTGCCCCCAGCCGCCGAGGGGCAGGGCGAGGGGGGCGGCCGTCTGCTGCCCGACACCTCCTCCGGGGGGCAGAGCCCAGGGCCACCCCAGAGGGGTCTCAGGGCCGTGGGGGGTCGTCCACTGCCTGATGCATCCGAGCCCAGGGCCACCCCCCAGAGGAGTCGCAGGGCCGTGGGGGGGCCATCTACTGCCCAACACCTCCTGGGGGCAGGAGCCCAGGGCCACCCCAGAGGGCCCTACGAGCCACGGTGGGGTGCCATCCACTGCCCGACACCTCCTCCATTAGCCCTGGAGCAGGACGTGTCTGTGCTCAGGGGACGGTGGCTGAGCGGAGAATGGCTAATGGTCTGGTGGCATCTGACAGAGGGACCTGGGGACCAAACAGCACAGTCTGAGGGTGGGTGGAGGGAGCCCCAGCCTAGACCAGGTGCGGGGCTGGCAGGAGCCGGTGCGAAGGGCCAGCAGGTCCTGCCTGGGGTTGTGACTTCCCCATCAACCCCCACAACCAGGACTCCCGCGTCCCTTCCGTGGGACGCTGGCCGGAAGGCACTCACACATGCAGACCCCCGGGAGCCTGCGGAGCTGCGCCGCCCGCAAGCAGGCAGAGACCACAGGCCTGCAGCGAGCCAACTGCTTCTCCACCAGAGGGCCTCAGGGCACTGCCCCCATCTCGCCAGCGCTCCCTGCCCACAGGGCTCTCAGCACGCAGGACCCTTCTCAGGAGACCCCGCCCCACCTGCCCCCTGATCCGGGGCTACCAGACCCTTCTCGGGAGACCCCGCCCTGCCTGCCCTGATCCGGGGCTACCAGACCCTTTTCGGGAGACCCTGCCCCGCATGCCCCTCCTCCTGGGCTCTGGAGACCCTTTTTGGGAGACCCTGCCCCACGTGCCCCCTGGTCTTGGGCTCAGGATCCCACTCATCCCCTGGCCCTGTCCTCCCAGGAAGCCAGCCTGCAGTGGTCAGCGGGCAGCCTGGTATAAACCCTTCATATAAGTCCTCAGGGGGATCCCGTTTCCCGATTCACTAAGACGTGTGGACCAATCCCAGGAGCAGGCTGGCAGGAAACCATGGGGCACATCACGATGATGCCGTCTCCGGGCACGCCTGCCAGCCACACGCCTGCCTCCACTCCTGGTGAGCTTGTCTGAAGCTGCCACGTGCAGGTGGGACCCCTGGCCCACTCGGGGCCAACGAAGGGGCCGCTGGCTCTGTCCCCGGTACAGACAGGACACAGACCCCTGCCTGGCCGAGAACAGAGAGGACAGCAGAGAACACCCAAGCCCTGCACGGGGCAGGTGGCTGGACTGAAGCCACCGCAGCTGTGTCTAAATGCTGTGTTTCCCAGCGTCTGAACAGAAAAACGATGGCATCAAGGAAGGTGATCGGTAGGTCGCTACCAAGTCAGCATCTCACACGGGGGTTTTTCCCTGTAACTCAGTTGGTAAAGAATCTACCTTCAATGCAGGAGACCTGGGTTCAATCCCTGGGTTGGGAAGATCCCCTGGAGAAGGGAAAGGCTACCTACTACAGTGTTCTGGCCTGAAAAATTCCACGGACTGTATATCCATGGGGTCCCAAAGAGTCGGACACGATTGAGGGGTTTTCAGTTTCACTTGTGAGGTCGGGGGAAGCGGAAGAAATCAGATAACGGAAGAGAGTGAGGATGCTCAGGACAGAAAGACAAGCCCTCTTGTGCTCCGGGGCTCAGGCTGCCTGACTCCAGACCCCCCACCCCGGATCCGACTCCGGGGAGGCCTGAATCAGGCTCCCTCACACCAGAAAGCAGCCACTGCACATGAAGACATGTCCTCCCCGGAGACAAGGGGCATCTCCTTCAATACCCAGGCTGCTAACGCAGGACTCCGGCCCTCCCGGGTGCCGCCGCCCTGGACTAGGGCGCCCTGTGTGAGCCCCAAAGCCCAGGGCCCTATGAGTCTCGGGGCCTGGGCCCCAGGGTGAAGAGAGCGTCCCTGAGCAGACGCAAGTAGGGCTGGAAGGTCCAGGGAAAAGACGCCACCACAGCATGGTGCGGCTGTCAGGACAAGCATCACGTGGAGGTCCCAGCATTGCCTTGGGCTCTCGGGGAAGCGGCGTGGGGGACGGACCGGGTCTGGGCCTGTGGTCCTGCCCTGCTACCTGCCAGTGGGGCAGACGGGCCACAACCTGGCCCAGGACAGCACAGCGAGGAGGGACACCTACCGCAGTCTCCCCCACAGGGTGTCCCGAGGGCCAGCGGGGGTCACGGCTCACTCCTGAGGGTACAGACCAGCCGCAGTCCTGACAACCTTACCCGTGAAGCTCAGTAAGAACATGGACAGACACGTGTCTCAGGGGCCACACCAGATGGCATTGCTGACCCACCCGACTCCATCACCCACGACCTCGCACCTCCCCGTGTGGACGCATCCGACACTAGCCACAGGGACCCAGGGATGCTCCCGCATGCCAGGGCCGCCCATCGCAAGCACTTACTTCTCCTCCAGACGGCGCTCCTCCTGGTCACTCAGGTCATCGTCGTCCACCAGGTGGCCGAAGGGCTCGGAGGAGATGGACACCATGTTGGAAAGGATGACCCTACTGTCGCTGCTGCCCGTGAGGACCAGCTGGTCATGCGAGTGGTTGTAGCGGACGTTCCACACCCTGGGGGGTGGGGGGACAGGGCGCTGGTACCACCGGCCCTCCTGGACGGGGCAGCCTCGTCCCGCTCGGGCCAACACCGGGTGGTGTTCAGCGGGGGCAGGCTCGTGGCGCAGCCTGCCTGGCCTCACTGTGGCGTGCACACAGGCCTCGCGGAGCGCCAGAGGCCGTAACTGCCCGAAGCACAGTGCGGACCAGAGACGACCGAGACGCGAGCCCGCCCCGGGCGGCCTCCAGGAACACTGCCCCGGCCAGGGCTGCCCTCCTGTCTGCTCTGGTCACCAGGCCCTGCTTCCTTCTGACCCACAGGACCCGAGCTTGCTGTGCTGAGCTGCCCGCCGGGCAGGTGCTGCAGACCCCGGGCTGGGGGGTGGGCAGCGGACAGCCAGACAGCCCACTCGGGTCCAGGGGACGGGAGCTTCTTCCTGGACTGCAGGAATGACTGAACTGTCTAAACTGTACGCCAGCATTCAAATGGTAAATACACACGTGTGCACACACAGAAGTGTACATGCCCACAGCAGTACAGATATGCACACATGCAAGCGCACACATGTGTATACACAGATGTGTACATGCACACAGCAGTACACACTAACACACAGAAGCCCACAGAGGCACACATATGCATACAGAGAGAAGCGTACATGCAAACGTACATAAGCACACAAACACGCACACATGTGCTTTATTTGGATAAAGACTGGCTCACACTATGCCCGATTTTCTCCGACTTGATCCTTTTCACTTACTTAGCAAAAAGCCCCCAGCACGTGGTGAACACACAGAAACGACACGCTGGGGAGAACGGTGGGTCTCGGGTGCACTGCACGCTGCGCGCCCAGCCCCGCCTCACGCCCTCACGGTGCCCCGCATGGATGCTGCTGGACTGACCTACCCGCCCTCCTACCACTGGGCACTGGGGGTCTCCACCCCATGCACGGCACACAATGCCCCAGGAACATCTGTGCACGTTCATTTTTGCATACGTGAACCGGCACCATTTCAAGAGAAGACAGAATCTAATGTTTTTCTTTTCCTACGTTTATGAATCACATTCAGGCTTGGAATTAGTATTTCTTTAGGAAAAATAAAGCTGGCTGACTGAATGAGTCACAGCAGCACAAACTAGGCTGGTTTCTGCCTCTCCAAATGGTGATGCAATCAGCAAAGAGGCCACCTGACTGCCGCCCCCACCAGGCACGCACCAGTGGGAGTGCTCCTCCAGGGTCCTGACGGGCTCGGCGACGCTGCGGGTGTCCCAGAACCTCACCTTGCAGTCATCCCCGCAGCTGGCCAGGTAGTACTGCTTGTTGGGGTTGAAGTCCAGGTCCCGCACCAGCTGGCCGTGGGCGCTCTCGATGCAGTAGATCTGGCTGGGGGCGGGGACGCACAGGTAAGAGGGGGGACATGGGAAGCACTGCCCCCCACAGCCCCTCCCAGACCCCGGCCAGCGTGGGGTCCGGGCTGGGGCTCCTGCTCGCTGGCCGCGCCTGTGACCCTGCAGACGGGGGCTGGCTGGCGGCTCTCAAGGGGGCGACCTGGCATCCTGATGAGAGGGAGCCGGAGGGAGGGGACTGTCACGGAGGGGCAGAGACAAGACTGGACAGTGCACACAGCCCACGTCGGGAAGGACCAGAGAGACAGAAAGTGCGTGGAAAAGGGATACGGTGCTGACGCTGTCGGGAGCCGCAGAGACAGAATAGGAAGGAGAAGCAAGAGAAGCTACAGAAACACTGAGGGAGACACTGCCTATCACGGCCAGGGCCGTCCCTCATCCATACACACAGCCTGGGTGTCGACTCAGCGGCAGGAGGGGCTGAGTCGGCCACAGATGTTTAGAGTGCACGTGTGTGTGTGCATGCACAACATGTACACAATACACACAGCACACGTGCATGTGTGTGCCCGCATGGGTACATGTGCCCACACATACAGGTGTACATGCCCACACGCGTGTGCACAGAGGAGAAGGACATACGCGCAGGTGTGCACACATGTACACAATGCACACAGCACACGTGCACATGTGTGCCCACATGGGTACATGTGCCCACACATACAGGTGTACATGCCCACACGCGTGTGCACAGAGGAGAAGGACATACGCACAGGTGTGCACACATGTACACAATGCACACAGCACATGTGCACATGTGTGCCCGCATGGGTACATGTGCCCACACATACAGGTATACAGGCCCACACGCGTGTGTACACAAGAGCAGGCACACACACAGGTGCACAGACCTGACTGATGCCCCACCGCCCAGCTCCAAGCCACCCCTCACAGGGTGTGGAATTACACTGTCCCGTCTCTACAGCGACCCCCTCTCACGTCACACACCCAAACCAGAGGAGCGGTCATCCTGAGGTGGGACAGCGGCTTTGGACAAGAGGCCTGCATCCAGCAGGATGGACAAGGCCTAGCCCGGCCCCACAACATGCCTGTCGCTCCGCCCTCTCCGCATCCTCTTGGTGGTGGGGGGGGGTCACATGCTCCCTGCAGCTCCCGGGGGGCAGCTCCCTCACCTGGCACCCCAGACCTCCACGCTCCTGCTCATGGCAACGACTTCAGTCCTTTTCATCTTTTCTCCCAGATTGGGTTTTCCAGCCCAAAGCCACTTTAAAATCTGGAACTGGTTTCTACATCCTGTACCTTTCCAATAGCCTAGTAATTTCTCCCTAAACAAGAGGCCCAAGCCTCAGGATCTTGCAAGGGAAGCAGGGAAATAGATAAAATCAAGCCTGCCAGAGTTCTGGGGCCTGTAAGTGCTGACTCGGGCTTTCCTGCCACCTCTGGGCACGGCGGTCTGAACACAGAAGCCCCGTGCACCCCCGGAAGCAGCCAGCCGAGGAGGCACACGCAGTGGGCAGAAAGGAGACCAAGGAGGCATGCAGGCTGTCTGCAGGAAAGGGACTGTGCAAAGAAGAGTCTGGTGCACCCACTGCCCAGCGCCCCAGGGACGCCCTCCAGGGACGGCGGGCAAGGGGGCTGCAGGGCACCACCCCCCAGACCCTGGATTAGGGGTCTGTGAGGTTAGCCTTCGAGGTTTTCATATAGACCCCAAAAATCTTCACATCCTTCAAGGAACGATGAGAACAGGAAAAGACGGCCACGGGCCCTGGAGGCAAGCATTCCGGTCCAGGGTCCCCACCATCCAAACCCGCGGCTTTCAGCCTCACAGCAAACCCAGCACAGCCCAGCACACACACACACCTCGATTATGGATTACCCCCTGCGCTTTCAGGGGGCCCCGGATCGAGATTTAAGGCTGTGCCGCCGTCCTTGAAGGCAACACGAGTTATTTCCCGACCTCCGTCTCTGCAGCTTAGTAATAAATTACGGTGTGCTGAGGGGATAAACTGTATCTTAGAAAAGATTGCCGGGCTGCCGTTGCCATGACAACAGAGTGCACCAGTCAGTCCTCCGTCCGTCAACGCCACACCTGGCGCAGAGAAGCTGCTCTCTGCTCCGTGAGCAGTGCGGGCTGTCTGTGTAATGACTTAGGTGACAAACTCTGATCACCCCTGGGCGTGCGCCCCGGAGGCACAGAGCTGCTGAGCCAGACGGCAGCCCTCACCTTGGAGTCACCCATCACAGGACCAGGGAGCCCGCGGTCACCGCCTCGGGCCTGAGCTGCTGCAAAAGCCTGACCTGGATCTCCAGGGGAGACTGCGGCCACCGAAGGGCACCCGGAGGAGCCAGACCGCCGGTGAGAGGCTCGGACCCACAGCCCCTGGTTACAGAAGGCAGGGCAGAGGAGGAAGGCGGCTGTGCAGCTCCCTACGACCCGAGACCGAGACAGACCGGCGCGTGCCTCCCAACAGAGCTGACCCGGAACCGAGCCTGGAGGACGGGGGCGGGGCGCCGGGGGGCGGGGCGCCGGGGGCGGGGCGTGTCTGGCTCTGGCGTCACTGACCTCATGGTCCGCGTGTCCCACCCTCGGATGGCCGTGTCGTTCGCCGTGGCCACCTGGGAGCAGTTGTGATGTGGGCTCCAGCGGCCCGTCGTGAACTTCAGCTGTCCTTTCCCTTCCAGTGACGCTGAGCTGGCCAGCTGTGGGTTTGGTGATGTTTTCAAAGGAAGAAGGAAAGAGAAGTAATTCGAAGTCTATTCAGAACATTTAAGAGGATATCTTGTATAGGATACCGTGGAAGATAATTATTGAAAATAATTAGGAAGCTTTGTCTTTGTTTTCTCCCCTTAAAAGGCAAGAATGTTTGAACCATATTTGCAAAAAATGTGTATATATATATATATATTTATTTATTTACAAAATGGAGCACAGCAAAAAAATAGCAAGGGTATTAATAGAGCATCTTTCAGACAGGATTTGCCGGTGTATGATCAGAGGATCTGCTCAAATCTGAGGCAATGATACGGAAGAGCCCGAGCATCGGCCTCCTCCCAAGACAAGGATGAGGCGGTAGGGGTCTGCACGGGCGGCCCCAGGTGCCAAGGGACCAACGGCCGCGACCTGACCACACACACGCTCAGACAGTCCCCTCCCGGCCTCAAGGGCCTCTAGCTCTGTTACTTGGGGGTTAATTAATCCCAGTAGGTAACAGTGGAGACCCCGGAGAGCACTGGCCCTGGATGAGCCTGGGAGACAGCGCCCCATCCCGCTGCCCACCCGCCCTCGATCTCATGCACAAAGGCCTGTCACTCGGGGGGGGGACGGACGCAGGGGCGCCAGGCGTGTCTGTGGGGATGGACGCGGGGGTGCCGGGCGTGTCTGTGGCCCTCAGACACCCGCCCCTCGTGACTCACTTCACTTCACCCTGAGCACCAGCCTCGCCTGCAGAGCCTCTGCGAGGGCCCCAGGGCAGCCACCGCAGTGCTGGGCGGAGGCCCCAGTCGCAGCCCCACCAGCTGTGGCCCATGAGGCAGTCAATGCAAGGGGATTCGACCAGAACCTGGGGAAAACCACGGCTTCCTCTCCCAGGAGCCTGGCCCCGTTAAGAACTCTGATAGCAGAGACATCTTTAAGAATGACTCTGAGCCAGGGCCCCATTTACGTAGTGACCACCGCATAAGGGGTCACCGCCCAGGAGGCACTGACCAGCTGGAAGCACCTCACCTCTTCCTTGGACAGTCTCAACCTGTCCCAGAAAACCTTTCTCCCCAAAACCCACTTTCCCGCCTCACCGACTCTGCAAACCATGTGGACAACAGGTTGCGTGCCAGCCCATCTTGGCGCCAGTCCTCGCGGGCACACGCACTCCTCCCCCGGGGACCGAACGCCTGGAGTCCACGCCCCGAGTGCCGGACAGAGGCCGGAGGGTCAGGACAACGTCTCATCTCTAAGGAAACTCGCAGATGGCCCTGCATCGCCCAGCTTCACAGGGAGCCCTCCTGGGCGCCCACCCTGCCCCCAACTCCATGACCGGGAGCAAGCGCCAGGTCAAACCCTTACGAAATGTCACTGCCAGTCAAGCTCCCCGTGCTGCCTCTACTCTGACTCCGTCGGGCTCCAAGAGAAGGAAAGCGCGCGAAACTGACCAGCACAGCCTGCTTCCAAAACCCACACGCAGGTGGCCTCCGGCCAACAGTCCATGAGGAACCCAGGCCCTCTGTCCACGCACGTCCGAGAGCCTTGAGGTTCCAGACTTCTGACAGTCCCCACAGAAACCACGTGATGGCCACTGTGGGAAGTGCTGACAGTGTGGTGGGCGCGTGTCAGGGAGCGTGGACAACCGATAAGACCCCGTGTGAGCTCAGCAGTGGAGACATGGCCGCGGCCCAGCCCCCAACCCCCCGGAGAGGGCAGGGCCCCCCACCCGCCTCAGAGAGGGCAGGGACCCCACGAAGTCATGCAGAGAGGGCAGGGGTCCTGCCCAAGGTCACGCAGAGAGGGCAGGGCCCCACACCCACCAAGAGGGCAGGAGTCCCGCCCGAGGTCACACAGAAAAGGCAGGGCCCCCCACCCGCCTCAGAGAGGGCAGGGACCCCACGAAGTCATGCAGAGAGGGAAGGGGCCCCACCCAAGGTCACGCAGAGAGGGCAGGGCCCCCCCACCCACCAAGAAGGCAGGAGTCCCGCCCGAGGTCACACAGAAAAGGCAGGGCCCCCCACCCACCTCAAAGAGGGCAGGGACCCCACGAAGTCATGCAGAGAGGGAAGGGGCCCCGCCCAAGGTCACGCAGAGAGGGCAGGGTCCCCGCCCGAGGTCACAGCCGCCCTGCAGAATGGGACCGGCTCCCGCTCCACCACTCACTCAAACACAGGAACCACCAGGCCCACAGAGCACCGTGCCCATGGGTGCCAAGAAATCTGCGAGGCAGATTTTAATGAAAACCTGAAGGACAGCTCACCATCAATTTTTTAAGGGGCTACGTGGGGCAGCCAGCATGGTGCAAGTTGTAAGGTTAATCAATCACTTTTTCTGGTTTCCTGGTGACACGGAGACAGAACTCAGCAAGAACTCCAGAGGGTGCAGTGCACACGGTAATCTGCTTCCCAGCATTAAAGAGAAATATTCAGTGCTTCCCAGTCCAGAAGGAGTGATGAAAGGCTCCCCCAAACCCTCTCAGAAGAGCGACTGGTGCAGGACAAGAACAAAGAAGGCACCGCCGACGAACAAAACGCTGGGACTCGAGCCGGCGGGGGCAGTTCAAGGAGAGTGTCGGCGCGAGGTTTCCAGAGACCCAAGCAGCAGCCCCATCACCAAGCCCCATGGCGTGGAGAGGGGGCAGGACTCAGCGTGGAGGTGGCAGGACTGGGAAGACCTGGGCTGGGGGCAGGACTCAAGGATGCAGAGCCCAACACACACTCCTCAGGGCCAGAGAACTCAGTGAGCGCCACCATCCTACTTCCCCCCCCGCCCCGCCCCCAACATGAAGCAACTGCAGGGCTGGGGCTTTTCCAGCACAAGAGACGCCACGTCCACGCAGGCAAGCCCACCGTGAGCCTGGCCCTGGCTGCCGGTCACACAGCAGCCCCCACCGCGGGAGCCTCTCTCCCTGGAACACCCTGCACAGCCCCTGGGGACTAAGAGAGCCCTGAGCCAGGCCTGGTGGGCTTGTTCCCCTCTCCAAGACGGGCTTAGGCCTGGACACAGAGTCACACATGAAAAAGAGACAAAAGGACTCCCAGGAAAGGCTTTCCTTACAAACCAAGGATGCTATGGAGCCTGGATGTGATGGCTGGAACGTCTGCAGCCACCTTTTGGTCACGACGGGGAGAGCAGTGACAGATAGACATGGCAGAGGAGAAAGATGCAGAGTCGCTGGGCCCTCAATTTGATGAAGACCCTGAATCAACCAACCCCGGGGGGCTTTATTCCATGCTTCTTGTTTCAGCAGACAATAAAACCTCTCTATCTAAGTCACTTCTTATGTCCTGCAGCCAAACGCACTCTCACCGACACACCCAGCATGCCCCTGAGTCAACGCCATCGGGGGTGCCTCCAGGGAAGGGCAGCTCCCCTTTGAGCCGGACCCCTGAGTGGGTCCCCGCTTTCCCAGTGAGTGACTATGAGTTACTGCGTTTCTCTGAGGCCTAACTTTCTCTCCTGTGTCTCATTTGTAAGACAGATATCAAAGAATCTGCCCCCAAGGCTTATGAGGATTCGACAAGATGAACCCCTAAAAAGCGCCGCCCCTGCCCGCAGCTCTGCTCCACCTTCAGGGAGCTGGGGGAGGGATGGGGGCGCTGTCTTCTGGGCCCACAGAGAGGACTCAGGACTGTTGTGGAAACAGGACTCGGCTGGACATCCCAGCCCCGTGGCTGCCTTCAAGACGGGAAGAAAGGGTCCTGCCGCCCCCGCCCCGAGGTCACAGGGCAGGAGGGCTAACCCCCTGCGTGCCCTGCCCCAGCCCATGACAGCCCTGACACCCCTGTGAAGGACTCTGCCCCCCAGGAGTGCTCCGGCTCCACAGGTTTTGAGAGCGGCCTCCTGGAAACCAGAGTCCCTGTGTTTAGGACCAGCAAGCGTGAGGAACCTGAGGTCGTTTCCGATGTATTTGTAGTTCATTTCAAGCAGGACTGACTCCACTGCAGAAAGAAGAGAGCGAGGCCTTTCCCTTTGTCGCACCTAAAGCCAGCCCCTCCTCATGGACAGAAACGTGTCTGACACCCACCAATGCGGGTGTGACCTCGGCTCCAAACAGACTCAAAACAGGGAAGCCTATGAGGACGGATTTAAGGTCTTTGGCCGAGATGGGCGAGAAGGTAACGGGTGTTCCTGTCCCATAGAGGAGCCACGAGCGAGGTGCTGGAGAGACGGCCTCTCTGCGCCTTCCACTCTTACCTGGGGGCCCCAGGAGCCGGCCCTTCTCCCCACTGGCCCACTCCCCACGTGCGGAGCCCAGGAAGCAGAGGGAAGCGGGGTTGTGGGCGAGGCGGCGGGGAGCCTGGGCCTCTGTCCCCAGGCGGTGAGCCCGCCTGCGGCGCAGGCAGAGCAAGCATGACTACAGGGAGCAGCTCCCACCAGCATGGGCTGCGGCCTCCCACGGCACGCGTGAGACCCTGCAAGAGATTTCTGGAAGCACACCCACGGCATGCGTGAGACCCTGCACGAGAGATTTCTGGAAGCACACCGGGTCCTTGAGGCCTGTCCTCTTCTCCCAGGAACTGCTCCCCTGGGCACCGCCCCCAAGCTGCACGTGGGCGGGTGACGCCAGCCGCCCTTCTGCCCCGTGGAAGCTAGTTCTTCCCGCAGCCGGGGAAAGCCCAAGAACCCGGACATGAGCATGCGCAGACCCAAACTGGGGGGCACTGCATCGGCCCGCGTGGGGGTCCCGGGCCCCACGGAGCACCCCCTCCAAGGCCTCCCCGGGGCTCCGCTAATGATTACAAATGGCAGAGAGCCTCCAATTTAATTGCAAAAGGTAATGATGCAGTGAGCGTAAGATTAGATTCACCGCAGAAGGCAATCTCCTCAAACAGTAAGGACAAAAATTGAGGAGCCGGGTGTGAAGATGGCTGGAATCGATAGGAAGGTTTCGGCATTAAATGCTCCGGCCCCAGGGTCGCAAAGTGGCATCGACAGAACTGCTGACCGCAGAGAGAAAGGGAGAGAAACGAAATTGGCCCCTGCAGAGAATCAGGCACAGATTAATCGCCCTGCCGTAAAATCATTTTGAGACGACGGAGGGTCTGAAGAGCTGTTCACACTCTGATGACGATGGGCCCGCAGAGCGGGGGCCCCGGGGCGGTGGACCCCTAACCCCCCGGGGATCGCCTTCCGGGGCGGTGGAGGCCGCTCCGTCTCTCCGCGCATCCCCGGACCGGGGCCAGTGTCCTAGCACAGCACCGCCGCAAGGCCGGCACCCTCGCAGGTCAGCCTCGTCCCTTTCTGGGCTCAAGGGCGGTCTCGAGGAACAGCCCCGAGCGCAGGTGGGGACACGGGCAGGAGTCCGCGCCCTGCACTGTGGTCTGGACACCCCGCCGAGTCCCCCGGAAGGCGTCTCCCCAGACTCAGGGGGCCTCAGGGCAACAGGAGCCAGCTCCCTTCACGTTCCCACTTGGGCCTCAGTTTGGGTGAAATCTGCTTTCTGCTCCAGGACTGAGAGATGTCTTTTTCTTAATTTTAATAAAGACAGTGATTTTTTTCCTGAAGGATTATGACTGTGCTAGGAAAGCTGGCCGACTCTTAACTTCCCACTGAAGCCTGTCAGAGGTCCTTCTGTGTGTGTGGACAGGTTACTCCACACTGGGACGAGTCTGACTTCTGCACTGTGTGTGGATTAACGATCAATCACTACACACGCAACCTCAACCCAGAGGGTGAAGACACGAGGCAAAAGAACTGAGCACACGTCCGGGTCATGAGAGGACAGAAAGTGAACACGGTCCCTGAACGGGTCTCCCAGAGGCGCGCCTCCCAGAGGGGCCCAGGTGTGGGTGGCATTAGAGGCATTATCGTGTCAAACTGCTTCATTTTCTCTCCAAAGTTGCAGCTTCGACAAACAAATGCACTGAAATTATGAATGCATGTAAAACAAGACATTTGATACGAGGACATTTGAAGGAATCACGTATGAAAAAAATACATACCAATGGGTAGAATATTCAGTCCATGAAAAACACACTATTTGAGTGAGGAGTATGTGAAAGCCAGACTGGTTCCCAAGGCTGGGGCGGAGTACTGCACAGGTCTGGGGGTGAACAGGCCATCGTGGGAGACGCTGCCCCTGTGCCGCAGGGCGAGCCCTCAGGGGACACACGGGCGCCTGGCGGGGCAGGACGGCAGCCAGCATGCATACCACACGGACAGAAAGGCAGGCGCGCCCGACAGCCACACCCTGAAAGGCTGAGGGGTCACCAGGTCACGGTCAACAGTCATTTTCACGACCAGGAAACCTTTATATCACGAATGCTCCTCTCTTAAAGGTGACCTTAACCAAATACATGCTGAAAACCGTTCGTTAAAAAGACTCACACCTGAAACAGAAGACCACGACTTGGGGCAAATTATGGCCAAAGGGGAGTTTCGTCAACACCCAGGTTCCGTGTCTCCTTTGCACACGGCCCTTAGACTGGAGTCGGAAGCTTCGTGCCCGAAGGAGACAGTCAGTCATCTGACCGACGACGAGCCAGTCTGTTCCTTACTTATTGCACAATCAGTGTCAAGATTCTAAACGTATATGAACCGACGAATGTACTGTGAATTCACCTGAAGGGGCTAATCAAGAAGACAGAAGATAGAAGCCCTGTGGCTTGAATCACTCACCGTGGCCTGGCTGGAGCTTTCCTGCAAGTCCCACAGCAGGATGTGGTTGTCGGCCAGCGAGATGACCCTCTTCCCGTCTCCCGCAGGCTCCCAGGCGACGCTGTGGGAAGGAGGGAGCCCAGCGTTAAAAGATGCCCACCCTGAGGCCCGGAGCTCAGACACCCGGCCCTCGGCAAGGCCCCGCCCAGCCCCTGTCAGCAGGGGGAGGCAGCGTGACCCGGGGCAGCTGCCACACTCCTGAGGCCTGAATGCCCGCGTCCCTCCCCCAGAGCCAGCTGCTGCTGGGTGGGGGAGGGGGGCCATCTGGGAAGTGATGAGGGTTCACTGAGGTCAGGAGGATGGGGCCTGTGATGGGGAAAGTGCCCCGGTGGGGACTGACCCTGCTCCCAGGCTCCGTCTCTGACTCTCTGCTTCTCTCTCTTCCTATCCATCTCCGTCTCTCTCTCTCTCTCCCCCACTGTCCTGAGAACACACAGTGGGAGGCGGCCACCTGCAAGCTGGGAAAAGGGCCCGCTCCTGCCCCTGGCCTGCCCACACCCTGATCCCAGCTCTCCAGCCCCGAGAACTGTGAGCAGTCAACTCTTGCGTCCTGTGGGCCCCCAGCTGTGGGTTTCATCAAGGCACCTGAGCTGAGGCACAGCTGACGGCTTCTCCCAGGACCTAAGGCACAGACAGCTGAGATGCACAGGGGCCGGCTGGGGGCTGGGTCTGAAGGGGCCCAGGTGGCTGGTGCCCACATCTTCCACTGCCCCCTCCTGGGAGGGCAAAGCTGAGAGTCCTGGTCAACCGCCAGGCCCGAGATGTCAGATCACGTCCTTCTGTCTCAGCCTACGTGAGCTGACAGGTTTCCTGTTACCTGCAGCCAAAGCCATCCTAACTGACGCGATGCATATCTGAACAATTAACAAGACAAAAATCACATCGCCTGAGTGATAAAACCATGAAGAGATCGAGAATTTTTCAGCGTGACCACAGGGATAAATTTCTGTCTTCCCTAATGAAATTCTTCAGAGCTTATGGAGAGAGCTTCATTTCACATCCTCGCACACGCGGCCACTGCAGACATGGATGGAGACCCTCACGGCTTCTCTTCCACACAAATCACAGTACTGCCCAACAGGGGCACCTCCCTAATACGACCCCTCAGCACCGTCAATGGGCTGTTACGACTCTTATCACAACACTGCCTGCTGCTCGGTCACTCAGTCGGGTCCAAGTCTGTGTGGACCCACCGGGCTCCTCTGTCCATGGGACTCTCCAGGCAAGAAGCCTGGGTGGGCGGCCATCCTTCTCTGGGGGACCTTCCCCACTCGGGGGTTGAACCAGAGTCTTCAGCACTGCGGGCGGATTCTTCACCGCTGTGCCCCCGGCGGCCCACCTGAATGACCAGAGACGCCCGAAGTAGAAAAGCAGAAGAGAAAACCAGGTACTTCAGAAAACTAACACGAATCATGTCAGTAACAGCTTGTTAACTTCCTGTGAAAGAGAAAAGACTAAGGAGAAAGCCACCAGCCGTCCTGGGATGGAGAGAAAGCCCGGACGCTGGAAACCTGGGCTCCTTCTAACCCCGGTGTGAGGCTGCGGGGAGGGCACGGAAGGACAGGCAAACACGTCGTTCCAGGCCTGGGGCATGTTCTCATTGCTGCCACAGGCCCGGCTCCCACACAGGGCCTGGAGAGACACCCCAAACAGACGGGAAAGGGGCCGGCACCCGGCATGTTTGGGGGAGGCTGTGGTCGGAATGTGCGTCTGCCAAAGCTGACATGATGGGTGACTCTGGACAGCTCACTGTCACAAACTGTAAGAAACCAAACCCCACGGGAGCACACACAGAGGGGCTACTCAAAGCTGCGTCAAGGAAAACCAGGACCGAGGACCAGGAGGTAAATAAAACAAGGGCGCTCTTCAGGCCACTGAGCAGGCAGCCGCGGTCCAGATGTGTGGACCATCCCGCACGGTCACTGCTGATGAAACACACCCCAAACCCCCGCCTCCCGCCCGCCAGCCTCACCCCGGCTCCCGGCTCCCACGTTCTCTCCTGCACTCCTCCCAGGCGTCTCCCTTTTGTCCTACAACTTCTGCCCCCACGGAAGCAACAAACCCAGCGCGTGTGTGTATCCGTCTACAGACAGTCGGCACGCCAGGCGATCGGGGTCCCTGCCACAGAAGAGCGAGCCTGAGGGGCACACACAGCTCTGTCCCCAGAGGGGACGCCCCCTCTCAACCGGGGCCAGCCGCCGAGCAGAGCTGCGGCTCACTGCCCACCCAGGAGTGACGCATCTGACAGTAAGTGCGGTGGGTTTACAGGGAGCAACCCCCGTGATCAAGAGAGACTGGAATAAGTGGGGCATGCGAAGTGCAATAAAAAAGGAAATTCTACTGCATCACGCATCATCACCAGGGAACTAGTGCTATACACATAGGAAAATAACCCAGAGTTTCTGCCACACTTGCTACTCCAAACTAGGGCGTTTATTTCTTTGTTCATAAAAGTCATACACATTTCTGCTTTTTTTTACTCTCTCTCCATGGATGTGAGCGACGTAAACCTGTATTAACAAGTCAGGAGCCAGGAAGCACGCACCCAATGTATGTACACTGCACCCCCTCATTATCACTGAGAGAGAAACAGGAGGAAAGGGCCATCTCTGCAAATAAACCCAAGCCAGAGAAATGAAAGCTCTGTGCGCAGTTAACAAGGCCAAGCCAGCAGGAGTGAGGGTCCTGGTCTCACAGGCTGCACATGATCAAACAAAACACACTTCTCTCCCTCAGACAAGTGGCTCCAAAATGAGTGATTCACACGCTAGATTTCGACACCTGTGGTAAGGACACTCTAAGGACACCGAGAAACCCTTAAAACAACCTCAGTACAAGATTACTTTGGTGGTGGTTTAGTCGCTAAGTCGTGTCCAACTCTTGCGACCCCATGGACTGAAACCCGCCAGGCTCCTCTGTCTGTAGGACTCTCCAGGCAAGAATACTGGAGTGGGCTGCCGTTTGCTTCTCCAGGGGATCTTCCTGACCCAGGGATCAAACATGGGTCTCCTGCACTGCAGGCAGATTCATTACCAGCTGAGCTACGATTACTTTTAATCCACATCATTTACCTCTCCAACCTACCCCCTGCAGCCCCTTCTGGCAGGCAGGGGGGTTGTCAGGGCAGTATAGCTGCTGAAAGGATGGAGACCACCGAACATGAGACACGTGAGACGGCAGTCAGCGCTCGCCACGGAGCTGAAGACAGAGCGCACAGCCAGGCAAGGACTGCGGCTCCAGCGGTTTTCCGAAACTCTCCCATTTGCTGCTTTACTGAGAAAGGGAAAAACCTTAAGTAAGAAACACAACTATTAAGTCACTGGTGATTGTGTCAGTCGTTACCAGTCAAGTTTTGAAAACCTTTTACAAGGAGAACATAATACATTATTTCCTCAATTTATATATCTCTCTCTTAAAATACAGATTTAGCAACCTGATTAATTTCTTCCTGCTCAAAAATTCACAGCAGAATGTAAGTTAGCTTTCCGTAAATGCTACAAAGATTAAAAAAAAAAAAAAAAGACCACTTTAAGAGTTACACCATAAAGTCAGGAAGCCCGTTTTGATCAAATCTACGGACGCAAGGTTTCCTATGGCAGTGACATGCAGACACTTGTACTGACATGATCACTTATGCCCAAACAGGGACCCCTTACTAAGAGCAGACGGGTGTGTGGCTTTGGGCACCAGTGAGCTACTTATTGAAGGTCTGTGTTTATTCTAACGCTGCTTGCTTGCACAGACTTACTGCTCCATCACCCACGTGCGGGGCTCAACAGAAAGATGCCCTCCCAGCCACGGACGGTATTCGGGTAGGACCTGTCCTCCCCAGAAGCCCCCTGGGTGGGCTCGTCTGAGGCCCCATCACAACACAGGGTGGACATGGAACCGATGGACACTGCCCCTGGGGCTCCCGCCCTGTCCTCCTTCTGCAGGGCGGCTCTGACAACCATCCCGTTTGACGTGGAGACGTCAGCCACAGGGGAGGGGGAGGGCGTCTTCACACCGTCCTGTGAGACCACCAACTGTTCTTTCCCTGCACGAAGTAAGGGCTGCTAGGCTTACCAGGTGGCACTAGTGGTAAAGAATCTGCCTGCTAATGCAGGAGACCTAAGAGACACAGGTTTGATCCCTCAGTCAGGAAGATCACTCGGAGGAGGGCATGGCAGCCCAGGCCAGTATTCCTGTCTGAAGAATCCCGTGGACAGAGGACCCTGGTGGGCTACAGTCCATGGAGCCACAAACAGTCGGACATGACTGAAGCGACTTAATACACACACACAAGCATCTTTCCAGACTTCTCTCAAAGCTGAGGCCACTCCAGCAGTGAGCCAGGAACCAGGAGGGCAACTTCTGGCTCCAGTTCACAAGCTTTACACCTAAGGACATTCAGGTAGGGTGAGAGGAGGAAGGCACACACAGATCTTATAAAAACCTGCTAAGTCTCCCGTGACAATGCTGTCATAACCACGGAGACCTTTCCACCCTCACTGACAGCAGAGTCAATGGTTGGCTCTCTGAAAACTTCATACATCCTCTCTACTTATCCTCTGAGACAGCTTTGGAAGATATTAAGGATAGCTTAGAATTCACTCCGTGTAACATTCACCTGAACCAACACACACTCCTCCATCCCGTGGACTGAAATGGAGAACCACAGAACCAGAGATGAGGCCCCGTCCCTTCTTCTGGCGAAGACACCCCAAGTGCTTGGGGACCCACACAAGCTTCTCTTCTTGTGTTTCCTCCACACTCAACCCAAATACCTGTGCCTTTCTGCTTCTCCTATGAGGACGAGTAATGTGGATGCCACTTCCCGAGATCCCCGACCCTCAGCCAGGCTGGCACGTCAGCGTGACATTTACCTCTCCCTACACCGAAGAGGGACATTCCCCTAAAAGCTGGCGCAGAAAGCAGAGGCCGGTGGTCCCAATTGAGGGCCCGGAGCATCTGGGAGGGCCTGAGGGAGACCTGGCTTGAGCCTGGGGTGAGGCTCCCCAGCCATCTCGGCCCCTTCACTTGAGGGGGGAGCAGGGCACGTGGGGAGGGGGCTGCAGCCAACTGTCATAACCGCACTGCATCCCCAAAACTGCTGGGTTCTGATCTCAGTGACGCCTCCTTTAAGCAGATGCCCACCCGAATGGGTCTCACCGCCCACAAGACCCCACATTCTGTGTGCCTGCCCCCTGTACACCACCCGGGAAGTGGCCCTGTTCCCACACCACGGACTCTGCTCCCCAGCTCGGTGGGGGGACGGGCCCACAGCCAAGGTCCACCCCATTGGCAGCCTGAGAGCCTCTCCAGCATCAGGAGGAGACGCAGGGCTGCAGTCACCCTGTGGAGCCTACTCAGCACTCCGGCTGAAGGCAGTCGTGAAATGGCCGAGATCTCACAGGAGCCGGTGAAGGAGACCGCCACCCCTTCCTGCTCTTGCCTGCCGCGTTCCCGAACACCTCCCCCTCATGGAACTGCAAGAGACACTGGGGTGAACAGGGAACAGGTGGGCTGCAGGGGCCCCGGGGAACTAGGTGTGTCTGTGGTGGTTCCCACTTATGGGGTCGCTGTGAGAAACGCACGAGGCGATGCGTATAAACCGTGCCCCCAGGGCCCGGTCAGGACTCAGCGTCATCACTGTGGCCCCAAGTGGCCCCAATTCGCCCCTTTTCTCCTGCAAGGACAGCGCCTTGGTGCTGAAGTCGCTCCTTCCCCGGCAGCACCCAGGGGGCTGTCCTTGGTGCTGAAACTAGCGCCTTCTCTCTGCAGCACCAAGGCGCTGTCCTTGGCTGAAACTAGCCCCTTCTCTCCCGCAGCACCAAGGCGCTGTCCTTCGTGCTGAAACGCGCGCCCCTCTCTCCCGCAGCACCAGGGGCCGCCCTTAGGGTTGAGAGCCCCGCCATGAAAGCAGCTCAGTCTACAGAGACCGCCACAGGAGCAAGAGCTAGGCAGTGGTGACCACGGATGCGACAAAAGATGAAATCGCGCAAAACGACCGAAGGGCCTGAGTGGGGGTGAGCAGGGGTCATCTGGAGAGACGTTAGGAAGAGCCTCCCTGAGGAGGAGACACTGAGCCCATGGGAGTCGAGGGCTGCAGATCTCCCCGGGCGGCCCCTCCAGGCCACGTTGGGACCTGTGTCCCCACGGGCAGAAGCGGGGAGTCAGGCCCCGAAGGGTATGTTACGCCAGCCCCTTCCTTCACTGCCTCATTTACAGAAAGTACCACAAATCCAGGGGCCCACCACGACCAGAAACGTCACCTCCTTTGCAGGAACGGAGACCTGCTCTAGAGAATCTGGTGACTTTCCAGCGACCCTACTGCCACCTGGGACAGGCAAGCACAAGGCCCGGGCCCACATCAGTGCTCGGCCCGCGTAGCGTGTGCCCACCAAGCACACAGGGCCACAGGCCCTCTAGGGTGTCCCCCCTCAGTCCTGGCCAGTCCCTGGAGGGGACTCAGGACACTAGCGTTGCCCGCCGGGCACTGCCCGACCCTGCCTGCTGCGGTGGAGGTGAGGAGGCTGTCCGCCCAGTGTCCCGGCTGCTCAGGACAGGTGGCTCTGGGGATAGGAGCCCGCGCTTCGGCCGGTGGACACAGCCACGCTCTGGGGCCCTGGGACTGTGCAGTGCTCCTGGGTGCCCCCACGGGCAGCAGCGGAGGACGGTCAGGACGGCTGGGAGCCGCGCTCCTAGAGCTGCTCCCAGCAGATAACAATTCAGAAGGGAAACAAGGGAACGGAACCACTGCCTGCCACGCGCGTGACCACCAGCAGCACCCTTCACCCCCACGCCTCTCCGGACTCAAGTTCGTGTGTCAGGAAGAGACTGACTGCATTGAAGACACTCCAGAGAAGGTGCACGCCCCCCTCGTGCCAGCGAGGGCGCCGAGACGGGGCCGCACACCCCGCAGGCGCAGCCCCCGCCTCCACAAATGGACATGGCGCCGCCCGGCCCAGCGAGGGTGCTGAGACGGGGCCGCACACCCCGCAGGCGCAGCCCCCGCCTCCACAAATGGACATGGCGCTGCCTGCCCCAGCGAGGGCGCCGAGACGGGGCCGCACACCCCGCAGGCGCAGCCCCCGCCTCCACAAATGGACATGGCGCTGCCTGCCCCAGCGAGGGCGCCGAGACGGGGCCCGCACACCCCGCAGGCTTAGCCCCCGCCTCCACAAATGGACATGGCGCTGCCCGGCCCAGAGAGGGTGCTGAGACGGGGCCGCACATGCCACAGGCGCAGCCCCCGCCTCCACAAAATGGACACGGCACCGCCTGGACCAGCAGCTGCCCCCGGCGCCGGGCAGCAGAGCGGAGACCTGGGTGTGCAGAGACTGTTCAGAGAGTCAGCTCACAGCAGCCCAAGACTGCGGACCCAGAGGCGCTTCCACGGGCACGTGTCCACAGGCTGTCCATCCCCCCGGGTCCTCCTCGAGCAAGACCACACACACACGTGCAAACACTTCCTGGGGAGACGGGGCTGCCATCTGAGACGCGCCTCCGAACAGCTCCGTGTGGGGTGCAGGGCGGCTCTGCTTTGGGGGACAGGACAGGCCCTCACACCCCTGATGCACAGACGGCTTGTGCCCTGGGGAGAGAGACCTGCGCGGCCTGGCGTGTGCTGACGCCCCTCCACCCCCCCAGGCGACAGGCCTCCCAGGCTGTAGCTCTGCTCCCCACCTCCCACACACAGATGGGGAGACCAGGATCAGCCCCAGCTCCAGACATCACCTCCTCAGAGACCCCCTCACCAATTCGTGAGTATCTCTTCCCTCGGGGCCCATGCACAGGGCTCACAGCTCCAGCCTGGCCCCTGCCCGCCTGCCCAGGTCCTGGGTAGATGTTGATACCACATCCCCCTCTAGAGAGCCTGACTCCTGGAGGCCAGGTCCCTGGGCCCATCACCCTGGAGCAAGGCGGGGTGTGCAGTGGGTGCTTAATAATCACCTGCTGGACTAGATGCGTTTAACTGTCAGGGGGTGGCTGAGAAGGGACTGTGCATACACACGCACATTCGGGAGTGCTACTGTATCAAGAAAAACTCCTGTTGTAACATGCACCCCCATCACAAGGGCACATTCCCTCCGTCGCATCTAGGAAACAGGGCTTCTTGAGGGGTGAGCTGGGCGTGCTCTGAGGTTGGTCTGTGCGTCACCCCAGAGGCACAGCCACTCCGTCACCACGTACATGGGCAGCCATGTGCCAGGGAGCCCTGATGGAGGCCGGAGGCGTCTCTCTGTCTTGACACTGCGCGGGACGTTTGGGGAAATAAATTCGGGACGAAGCCTCCAAGGACTTGGGACACCACATGACCTGCACAGGGGCATCCAGTGGGTCCACAGAAGGTGGCACCAGAAGCCTCCAGCCCAAGCCGACAGGGAGGTCAGCTTATGCACAGGATGGCGGAGCAGACGTGCACTTATGAAGCAGAAAGCACTGGAGTGCTTCAGGGCTGGCCGGCGCCTGACCATCCTCCCGGCAGGCACCAGTAGGACGGACGTCAGCAGGAAAGGCCCCGGACACAGCTCCGCCCAGAGCGTGTGCAGCAAGGCCCTCGGAGATGCGTCGTCTGGATAACAGCTGGTACTGAACAGAGCGGAGGCGAGCTACTGCCGCCTCCTCTGCACACGGCGGAGCAGCCTCTTCGGGGCGCCTGCCCCCAGGGGCGTGCGGGGCGGGGGCCTACCAGGCGGTGCTGCCACGGGCCGCAGGCTCCAGGTGACAGAGCAGCTCCAGGGCGTGTGAGGGGCTCGTCGCATCCTCGGGGGACTCCTGGCCGCCGGGCTCCAGCTCCGCGGGCATCCTCCACACGGCGGCGCAGGTCACCACTTTGCTGTCTGCAGCTGCGGAGCAGGACAAGGGAGACGTCAGCAGAGCACGCTGCCCCCCCACCCAGCAGGCGGCGCCCCACACCCCTGCCCTGAGGAACCGGACCGACCGCGAAGCTCAAGCCACTGCTCCCCTGCTCCCACGTCATCCTGCTGCCGAAGAAAATTTAATTTCCTCAAAATTGATTTCCTCCTGTTCTTCTTCAATAGTTCTTCAAACAAGGGAGGGAGACGGGGTGGGGGGTGGGGGTGGGCTGCAGCTAAAGCTATAATCACTGTGGGTGCAGAGGGTCTAAGGGCCACATTAAACACGTTTTCCTTGGAAGCCCCGTGAGAGCGCCAGGCCCCGGGAGCGGGGAGCACGTGTGCGGTGCTCACACACATGTGCTAAATGGTGTCAGTGCGGGTGCAGGCCCCTCCGTCCAGTGAAGCCGTGAGCACGGGCTGGGGGCCACAGGCCAAGCCCTGGCAGAGAGCAACCCAGTGCCCAACCTCGACGCAGGACCACTTTGGGGACAGAGAGGCAGGTTCCGTCTTTCCAAGGAGCGTGCCGGCTCCAGGTTTCTGCCTTCTAAACAAGTCCTCTTCTGGGAGCAGATTTTTGCAGTGAGACACAAAATAAGATGAAAAGGCACCAATGAGATGAAAGAAACAGATTTAACATTACATGATTAAAAGCTGAACCACAAATTCTTAAATGTAAACTCTTCCAAAATGTGCTGCTTGGTTCTGAACAGCACATGTGCCAAACACCTTCCCCTTTAAAAGTGGTCTTTAATAAACGGTAATAAAAGAATGAATAGGCTTCAATGTTAAATCAGTAACTGGCATCAAGTGAAGAATATGAAATAAGTGTAGAAAACAATGCCCCATGAGCAGTAATTCCTACACAAAAATTAAGAGGGGGAAGAAAAGGACCTTAGCATACATTAGAAAGCGTCCCACTTCTCACTACATGCAATGGTCCTTCGATCTAAACACCAAACCGATCAGCCAGGAGCCCCACAGCGGTAACCACATGGGAAATGCCTGGCCCCCCGGGCGCTGTTTTCACAACACCGTCATCACCCACGATCAAACGGTCAGCAGGAGGATCAGAACTTCAACCACGCCTCTCTGATCCCTATCTCAGCGCTCTGTTCATGTACCTGACTGGGTCTGACAGAGCAGGGAATTGCAGCTTCAAGAATCATGGATGTCACATACAAATTCAGTGTTAACACATCCACCTTTAACCATGCAGAGCAGAGCATGACAGTTTCTGTCTACGAGCGAAATGGATTTTTTTGTTGAGATTTTAACTTTCACAGTCTCACTGCAGAGCCCCTGGGGTTGGCAACAGAGCTCCTGAAAAGAGAGAAATGAACTGAAGAGGCAGTTGGTAACTCTGAGTTGGAAGGCAGCGGCAAATGCCCAAAACACTCAGCCAGCAGAGGCACAGGTTATTTTAATCTTCCTAAATGACAGAAAAAGAAAGTTCTACCCTGAAAAGTGATGGGGCGAGTGACCTGAGAACGAAACGCTGGCTGTGTGCACGAGACAGCAGGTGACTCGCGGCAGAAACAGCTGGTGCGGGAGGGGTGGCCAGCTCCCTCCGAGAATTCTGCTCCGGAGTCGGGCAGGTAACGCCTCCTACAGCTGCCTGCTCACCCGGCAAACCTAACTGCCACGGGTGAGACGTTAAATGCTTCCCCCTTGAGAAGAGGAACGAGACGAGAATACTCTGTGCTACACCGGAGGTCCTAGCTACTTCAGCATGGCAAGAAAAATAAAAGCTGTAAGAACAAGAAAAGAATAAAAGTACTATTATTTGCTAATGATTATATGTGTAAAAATCTTAGAATCTACACACATAGACAGTAAAAATACAAAGGGAAATCAGCAAAACGGCTAGACACAAAGATGATGTATAAAATTCAACTGGTATCTATAGATTCACAAAGATTTCTTAAAAACAAAATTTGAAAAACTATTAACGATCTAATTAGAAAATGAAATATCCAATAACATCTCAAATGAAAGAGGTACGAAATGCAAAACACTGCTAACAGAGCAAAGGCCTCACTAACTGGAGGGGCATACCATGTTCATAGATGGGAAACTTCTCGACTGTAAAGAGCCCTGAATCCTCAAAGTTCTACTTGGCTTTTTTTTTTTTTTTTGTAAGAAATGCTAAAATTTACATGGAAATGTGGACTACCCAGATGGCCAAGACAGTCATGCAGAAGAACAAAATTGGATGGTTGGCATTAATTTACTGCTGATACCCAGTTAGATAAATAGCCCAGAGAAAGAAAAGGGAATCCAGAAATAGATTTCACAGAGATGGCCACCTGATTTAAAACAAAATGACAAAATGATACTTACTGGAGTGGACAAAGGATGATCTTTTCAATAAAAGATGCTGGATCAGTTATGTATCCATGTGGGGGAAAAAAAAAAAAAAGAGCTGCATTCTACTTCACAACACATCCAAAAACTAACTCCAGAAAGACTGGAGATCGAAATGAGTAAGATAAAACCATACAAATCTTTCTAGAATACACAGTAGTATATCCTAACTCTGGAATAAGCAGACTTCTTAATTGAGGCAGAAAAACCACAAATGACAAAGAAAAAGACTGATAACAGGCTACTTTATAATTAAGAACTTCATTCACCAAAAGACATTGGACTTTATCAAAATTTAAAACTGCTGCTCTTGGAAAGACTTGGCTTTAAAAATAACGCAGAACTTGGGAGACAATATTCAGAATACATATATCTGTATCCTGATAAAGGGCTTTTATTTAATATATATAAAGAATTTCTACAATTTAATAATAAGACAAGTAACCCAATTTTCAAAAGCAGGCAGAAGACTGAATTAGACATTTCACAAAAGAAAACATATGAATGGTCAAAAAGCTCCAGAAAAGACATTCAACATCAGCAGTAACTGGAGAAACGCACAATAAAACCAAAACAAGATAGACTGCATACCTGCCGGAAAGGCTAACGTCAATGTAAAGGCAACTGTACTCCTCAAGTATTGCTAGAAAGAGTGTAAAATAATTCAAACATTCTGGAAAACATTTTGGCAGCTGAACGTCCACATACCAGGTGACCCAGCAATCCTGCTCTCAGGAGAAGCTGTCGGGAAGCGTGGCTTGTTGAGAACAGGCTCTGTGACCACTCTCTGACCCCAGCAATTAAACCTGGCCCCAAAGCGAGAGTGGCCTGCTGGTGGTAGGTGACTGCCAGAAGCCAGGGGCAGCAATTATCCTAACGACCAACCAGGCCAGGGTACCAGCCAAGGAAGGCCACCTGGCGGACAGACAACAGGAGACGTCCTCCCAGGAATGGAGCAGACGGCCCTCCGCCCCTGCATCGCTGGCCCCCCCCACACAGAGACACGCGTCCAAACAAATGCCAAGGGACACAGGAGTGAATGAGCAGGAGGCTGAGGGGAGTCACCCCACTGAAGTCAAAGTCCTTCACCCAGGCCTGGGCTCGGCCGGGTTCAGACACGGGACCCGCTGATGGGAATGTGGCCGGATGCCCCGCGGTCAGGACCCCGCAGCACCAGGCAGGTGTGTAACAAGACACCCCAACCCCCGTCGGTCTCCAGGGACCTCTTGCTGCTTACCTGGGGCTCACACGCCGGGCAGAGGGCCACACCCTGGCAGCTCAAGGTTCACTGAACCCAGTGTCCCATGTCCCCATTAGACTGGGGCGCTGGGGGGCCAGGCGATAAATGAACAAAGCCAGGTCACAGTAGGTGCACCAGGCCTGCAGACCCACCCAGACAGGCCATTCCCACGGGGCGGACATACAGCAGCGGGTAAAAGGCCCACCGCCCCGTGGCCTTTGGGGTCAGCGGGTAGAAGCCTCAGAAAGGGTCCTTCTCCTTGTCAAAGGGCAGTGGAGACACGGGCCTACTTTAAGAGTTAAGGGCATGGAGGGCTGGGGCCTCGTGGACAGCAGCCACAGAGCAGCTGCTCTCGGGGGGCCGGGAAAAGGACAGGCACACCCTGCCCATGCTCGCCATATGCACTTGAGGCTGGAGGCCAACAGGCTGGCCAGAAGCCCAGAGGAGAAGACTGGGAGACTGAGACAGGGAGCCCAGTCAGACCAGACGCGGCCCACAAGGATGCAAAACATCATCAAATGGTTGCATAACACAAGGTCCAGGTCGGCAAGTGCCGTGAGAGTCAAGGCGAGGTGCCTGAAGCAAGGAGACGCCCTCCCTGCAGGGGAGTCAGAGGAAGCTGCTGGGAAGAGGAGCAACCTGACCCATGTTCCCAGGAAGGTGTGGGCATGTGGAAGTGCGCACAGAGGTGTTCTGAGCAGGATCACAGGCCCACGGACCTCAGGGCGTGGAGCATGGCCAACGCTCCCATGTGGGACAGAACGAGGTGAACTAACGCCGAGAAATGAGGGCTGGGGCCTTCAAGGACCAAACCAGAAGGGGCCTCAGGGACCAGTCAAGGCGTGTGGAGGGCCTGCTTCAGACCAGGGAGGGAGGCCAGCAATTCTGAAACCACACTGCATCTGCTGGGAAGAATTCCATCAACACGAGGCAAGTCCAAAGCCCATTATTGAAAAACAAACACCAGAACCATCCTGAGGAAGACCAGAAAGCCACCAGGTTCAGGGCCTATGGGAGGCTCCTGCCAAGATCACCCGCCCGAGAGATGTGCAGGGCTGCAGCATATTGTTGAGGTGCGCTCTCGGTCCAAGGAATACGGTAGGCGTTATCGAAACTCTCCAAGTCAGAAGCAGATGAAATGGAAGGTAAACAGTGCTAAATGAGAAACGCTGGAGGTATACCCATCAAGACACGCAAATTGGCTCTGAAACTCTGAGGGTTTCCATATCTATATGGATCTCAACTGAGCATTCAACACACATCCACCAGCTATCAAAGAAACCAAGGTGCTTTTAAGAAGGAAAACCCAATCTTTAGAAGGAAAATGCTGTAATGACCACCGAGGCGTTCTTCTTTTATCTCTGTTTTCAAAGCTACCCTGAAGTCAGGCCCTGCAGTGTAACTGCCGGAGTTACTGCTCCTCTCCGGTGACCGGGAGCCCCCCGCCCCATGCCCCGCGGGCAGGGCCACCTCCTAGAGCCCGATCTCCACCGGAGGTTCAGACCCACGGACGACCCGGCACAGGCAACTCCCCACCATGCCCCGCATCCTCAGCTGAGTAGACTGAGGCCCAGGGACCCAACTGCCCACCCTGGCTCACGGGGCTCATTCACACCAGACCAAAGCCCGCCGAAGTCCCCTGGCTTGGGGACAGCCCAGCGCTCTGAAGGAGAAAACGTGCGCTGTGAGCTGTGTCTCGAAGGCCCATCTGATGCCAGCCTGTCTTTTACATGTAACACTCGGTCTGAAGGCACTCACTTAATGAGATAAAAAGATAATCGGGCAAACGCATGGAAACAGCACACTTGAGGCTGCCAAGTGCACCCACGCAGGGCGCAGATTGCGGTGGGGAGCAGGAGGCCAGGCTTCACGGACTCGAGGAGATCAGAGCTTTTGTAAGCCTGAGCAAAGCCCAACCAGGGATACAGTCTGATCTGCAGCGGCGGGGGAGGAGGCTTCCGTGGGGCAGGTGACTTGGAATCCGAGGCTATTTTCAGAGACTTCCGCCAGCTGACACGGGCTGAGCAGGATGAATGAGGCAGGATCGGGCTGAGCTGGTGTAACCCACCAGCACCCAGGGAGGGAGGCGCCCAGCACGCCCCCTCACCAGCCCCAGCCTTCATGCTGCAGGAGGAAGGAGCCTGCGGTGAGGAACAAAGGGCAGACAGGCGTCTCCCCCAGCGGTGGGAGCCCTGCACCCCGAGATGCCTGAGGGCGGGTGGGGCAATGTCACCGCAGGAGCACGGTCGGGGGGACAGGCCGTGAGCACCAGCGGGCACAGGCAGGAAGCACGCCAGTCCTGGGCTCTGGCAGCGCAGAGGAGACAGGAGGTGGGCCAGGTCCTCCAGCGCCTGGGGGATGTGACCGAGGACTTGGGACCGGGCAGGACCTGCCCTGAGCCCCCATGGTGGAGTCAAAGCCTCTCACTCGGCTCCTGAGAAGGTTCACAGGCCAGGGCCCTGCCTTCTGGGAAACCTGGGCTCCCTTGGGTAACGACCCTGTAGCACCACCCCGAGAATGTCCTGTAGGTCTCTCCCCAGAAGCCAGCCACTCCCGGGGCAGGCGGCAGGAGGAAAGGGCCCCGTGAGAGCTGACGCAGTCCCCGCCCAGCACATAGCACCCCATCTCACCGTCAGACCCACACGCGGCGGCCCAGGAGGCACCGCGTGCCCGACTCCAGACGGCACAATGGGAAGGGGCGGGGTCCCCACCCCTCCAGGGACAGCAGAGCCAGTGGGGCATGAAGGGGGGCATCCTCTTCCCCTCAGAACACCGTGGGGCGGGGGAATGGAGCATGTCTGGGGGCCCCTGGTGTGCGGAGCTTCCTCACGCCCGCGCTAAACCCACGGGGCACCTGCGAGGCGGCAGGAGGTTCCAGGAGGCGGCTCCCCAGGCCGGTGTGGCCGCTGTCCGGCGTGCTGCTGTCCCAGACACGGGACGGCGCGGGCACACAGCGGCCTCCTAGAGGACCACCAGCAGCCGGCCCACTGCCGCAGGGCGGGCGGCTCCCAGCCCCCAGCGCCTCGTCCCCGTGCCCCTGCCACAGCCACCGACCCAGGCGGGGGGCTGCCTGTCTCGGGGGGCCACCAGAGGACAGGGCTGCTTTTAAAGGAGACTCAGAGGCGACGGGAAGGGCCTGAGAAGGGCCCGCGCGGCCCACAAAGCTGGGATGCGGCCTATTGCACGCTCCCCTCTCAGCTCCAGAGGCGCCAGCCTCAGCCTGCTCCGTAACAACCACGCAGCTGCCCGGGCATGTCCTGCCGGCCTTCCCGGTTGAGGGGTCTGGGCACTGCGGGGGACAGGCTCTACAAGGGGTCCCGTGAGTGGTGCAGTGCCAGGTGTCCGGGGAGCTTGACCCCCGAGTGGGCCAGAACCCTCATCCCTCTGGGCCCCTGCTGCCTCCAGCTGGCAGCAACCCTTCCGTGGCCTCCCAGCCCAGAGCCCCAGCAGCCCCCCAGTCGGCCTGCTGGCCCTTCCTCAGGCCTGTATCACCCCCACACTCAGCCAGGTGGAGCCAAGCGACCCAAAAGGCACGGATGCAAACCCATGACCTCACCCACCCCAGAGCTCAAGCCCAGCCCTGCGCCCCCGGCTCTGCTGGGACCACCCTTGTCCTTACTCCTGAGACCCCCAGAGACGTTCAAGCCCTAGCTGGACTCCACGTGGCCCCAGCGCCGTCCTGACTCACCCAGTCTGTCCGGCAGCGCCCATGGGTGGTGCTGAGCGACCACAGGGACACACCCAGCCCCCGTGCTGGTGGCCAGCAGGGAGCAGGTCAGGGCCGGCCAGAGCCCCCTCCTGACCAGCGACCCTGCAGCCCTGCGGGGTGGGGCTGCTCCGAGGCCTCATCCCCCAGCAGGCCCGCTGCAGACCCCGGAGAGCTCTGCCCTTCTCTGACCCAACTTCCTGCAGATGCAGCACCCCAAAGCTGCGGCCGCATGTCTGGCCGAGCGCCCCAAGAACTGCCGCCCAGGGGCTCCTCCTCATGCTGGACCCTGACACCTGACTGCAAACGCACAGACTGGAGCCCACAGACGTCACGGCTGCGGCGCGGCTCCTGGCAGGTGTGCATGCTGCGGGTGGGGATGGAGCCAGCCGGCTCAGGTCGCCGTTGCCCAGGGAACGGCCACTGAAGCATGTGCCCTCCCCAGGGGCGGGCAACCCCGCTGATGCCCATTACTGCTCTCGGGGTGATGGGGCCGGCGCCAGTTCAGAAGCCTGACTCTGCCCGTGGACACGCAGGCTCACCTCAGAGCCTGATGAACAGACACAGCCTCCCTCACCGGCCCAGCAGAGCGCGGGGCGGGGTGGGGGGGAGAGAAGGAGCCACCCCTGCACCGCACACTCGTAAAACCACCCCTGCCAACTAGAAATGAGCGCACAGCCCTGGAACGGTGGACTGTCCTTTATCTCGCTGGAAATGCTCCTCCTTCTTTATTTTACTGAGAATGGCTCAAAGCACAGGACATGTAGGGGGGATTCCAAAACACAAAAGTAAGACTAACTTAAACCATGTCTGTTTGATCATCAGTCTTTTTTAAATGAACAGGGTCACTGTTTGGAAACACATACACACATACACATAAGTTACTCGTAAGGTTTGATAACATTTCACATATTTACAGTACTTTCTCCTGGACAAGCTTCAAGCGCTCAGATCTTTGCAAAGCCCAAAGGCAGCTGAAGTTAGTCACACTGTGCGATTTTCCTGCTGAAAAGCTCCTGACGGGGAGGGCTGAGAAGCAGGCGGGTGCGGGGGAGTGTCTGCGTGGTGAACCCAGGTAACACTCCCTGCTGACACCTGACCTGACCCTCCTCCCCTGCGAGAGGTGACACGGTGGGGACGGGCTGCGTGGACGGATGCGAGTCCGCAGATGTGGTTGCGGGAGACGGGCCTGAATGCCCCTCCGCGCACCCGCCCACCCGCCGGCCCCTCCGCCCGCCCCCTCCGCGGTCTCCAGACTCCGCCCTGCCCTGCCTGCAGCAGCTCCCTCAGCGCTGCTCTCAGGAGTGTGGCTCATGCCCCTCATGGCACGGGGAGCAACCACGAAAGCTGAGTAAACGCGCCGCCTGTCTTCCCGAGAGCAGAGGACGGCCAGGAAGGCCCTTCCCACGGGGAACACCAAGCTCCGCTCTGGCCCCGCCCCCGGCCCCGCCCAGGCCGCCGGGCTCCACGCGGCGTCACCTGCACCCCACCCCACGGCTGCTCCCAAGACCGGTCCTGTCCCTCCTCCAGCAGCGGTTCCTGTGAAACCCTGGACACGCGGCCTCTGGGGTGGAAGCACAGGACCCCACGGGCTCCCAGGGGGCCTGCCAGTGTCCCCCCCATCCAGGGCTTTGTCCCCCCATCACCTCCGACAGGAGTAGAGAGATCTCGAAGGTGAGTGTAGACAGCGAGGACCTGAGGAGCTGCAGGAGGAGAGGGCCACACACGACCCGGATTCCTTGCTGGAAAAGCAGGACGTTCTCCAGCTGCTCTCAACCCCCGCTAAGTGACACAGAGGTCCGGTAAAACAGACCACGACCTCATCCCCAAACAGAAAGGGAGCTCAAACACTGAATCTTAACCAGATCTGGAGCCCCTTCAGTAGTTTCAGAAATTTTCATTAAAGTTGCCCAACTTCTCTGAAAATAGACCATGGTGAAACAGCAAACGTTACGACTGGGAAAAGGTCTGCTAGGGTGTTTGGGAAGTGCTTCTGCCTCTCTGACCGCATCATCAAGCGATGACAGCCATCAGTGATGCAGGGACAGCTACTGTGAAAAACCAAAGTGCTCCCGTCACACACGCAGGCCACGGCCAGGCTCTTGGAAGAAGAGATGCTGGCTGGAAACGTCACTAAGCAACAGGCCCCTCCTCTCCTCCCCCGCCCTCCCTCGGGCTCCTCAAGCATCACTCCTGGACCCTCAGCCACGTCCAGGTGGCAGACACTTGAGTCCAAGCCTGAAGATCCCAGGGGCAATCCTCACCATCTCGGAGAAAAGCTTCCGCTGAAAACTGGGTCAGACGCTGCAGGATGGCGGAGACACACCCCCACCTCAGAGCCTGACCTCTAAAAACAGTCTTGTCTTACTCCAAACGCACAACAGCGGGCCCTGCGCACGCGGGAAGTCTACTGGGAGGGGGGCTTCTCAAAGGAGGGCCCAGGACCTTCCGTCAGCCGACTCAGCGAGTGGCTGAGGGGGGTACTCACAGAACGCAGCCTGGACCTCCCTCAGGGCCACCGCGTCCCCAGGCCTGGACGGGCAGCAGCCACCCTGCTGCAGCCGCCGCGCGTTCCCCCCAACCCCCCACACCCACCATCTCCTGGAGCAGACTCCACGCCCAGAATTCCCACCCAGGCTCACTCTCTGCCACGCTCACTGCCCGCGGGGCTCTCTTCCCGGGACAGAACCGTCTATCCCATCTCCCCACCGGCTGGCGAGGGAGGCTGGAGTCAGGCCCCTGCCACCATCCTCCCTGGCCTCTGGGCACCCACTTTCTGCCTCCCTTCTCAGCCACCCTGAGGCCACTCCCGCCTTCTATCTGGCTTTAAACAAAGGATGCCAGCCTCAGAATGTCCCGTCCTTCCAAGTGGACAGGGGGAAGGAGAACTGACATGACCCAGACACCCAGGACCACACCTCCACAACCAACAGCAGGAACCTGGGGAGGAGACAGAGACCCAGGAGGTGGGCGAGGGCTGAGAGCGCCCTGGGTGCTGATGCCCTAGCCGGGATACCGAGGGTCATAAGGAAGAACCTCTGTGGTCCATCACAGGTTCATCATAAGAGATGCTGCCTCCAGACTTCAGTTATCCATAATGGCCCATCTCCAGGAACCCTGTTCCCAGCTAATGAGCATGAAGTGAGCTTGGTTTAGCTCACAGGAATTCTCTTGACCACCTGTGAACGGCTCCAGGAGGAAGAAATTCACACATTCCCCTGGGGGCCCAAAGGGCAGGAGGAAGCGTCTAACTTTGTTCCATGCCCTTTCAGTATAAAAGCAGCAGAGATTCTGATTCTGGCAAGATGGTTCCTTGGGGGGCACAAGCCCACCGTCTTCGGTCCGCTGGCTTTCTGTATAAAGCCACTATTCTCTGCCCCGCCAGCTCGTCTCTCCATTATCAGCCTGTCCTGCAGCAAGCAGAGCGAGCCTGGACTCCCTAACAGTGGGGCACGGAACCAGCCCCCCGTCCTCTCCACAGGCAGGCCAGTGACTCGACTTTCAACCCACAGAGATGCCGACAGCACCTCCTTTTCCGTGGCAGCTCACCCACCTCCCTGCAGCCCAGTGACCAGATGCAGGACATACTTCCCTGTCCAGCGCTGAACCTGAACCGCTCCTCATCCAGGCTCCCTGGCATCCCACTTCCACGATCAGGGCCAAGGCCAGGGCTCTCCTGACATGGGGCATCACACATACCAGAGGCCCCAGCCGGCACGGCCCCCACACCCACCCTCTGCCCCACAGCACTGGTCCCTGGGCGGGGATGGGGGGAGGCTCCGAGGGCCTATTCTCCTCGAGCCCTGGACATGCAGAGCAAGCAGCAGCTGGACAAACACCCGGGGGACAGACAGATGCGTGCGCCTCCCTCCCCCACCGAGTGTCCCACCGTCCTGAGAGCTGGGCCTGCCAGCCCCTCCAGAACCCAGGCCACCAGCCTCCCGCCCCACACGGCAGCCCAGCCACTCCCGCTCCCTGGACTCTTGCACGCTGCCCAGCTCAGGCAGCCCCTGGAGCGGGAGTCTCCCAGACCTTGCACAGGTGTGACACGCGCACACACACGCGCGCACACACACTGTCCCCCCTCCCGCAGGTGCTCAAGCTCCCCCTCGTCGTCGAGAAGCCTGCCCCCAAGCCACGCCCAGCCTCGCAGGACCCAGGCCTCTCGGTGCACCTCCCCGACGCTCTCCTCTACGGGATCTGTATTGACACTCACGTATGAGCCAGTGCCCACCCCCAGGTCCACCCCGGGCCGGCAGGTGGAGACGGCCCAGGACACATCGCCATGTCACATCAGAGACGCAAAACCCGCCTTTAAACACAGAAGGGTACAAAGCAACAACCCTTACAGTGAAGGTGGTTCTTGTCACTGATACGTGTTGGGGGTGGGGCGGAGGGTCAGACTGCAACTTGGAACTCAGTTGTTCCCCGGGAGCCAGAACACAGTCAAGAGAGAACCTCCCTTAAGCCACGGTCACAGCAATCCACTCCGGCTGACGCCTCTGGGAGTGGTTTTTTTTTTTTTTTATTCAAATATTTATTGAGCAGCTAGGGAAATACATGGTCAGAGGTGAGGCAATTGCACAATAGAAAGCAAAGTATAAGGTTCACTGAATCACAGCAGGCAAAGTGTTTTAGGAGATCAATTGATTGCTTCCAGCCTGGAAGGGGCATGGGTGGGTGGCCAATCAGGAAAAGGGATTGAGATTAAAATAGAAGACTTCAGTCTGGACTGCTGATGATACTCAGTTTGGACTATATGTGTCTCTCCTTTTCCTCTCCCCATCTTTGGGCTTAATTTACCAGTAGTGCCCAGGACTGTTCAATGCACTTTTTCTATACTTGCTTGTGTTTTTGCTTTGATGTCTTCTACAGAGCTAGGTCCTTTCGGTGTTTTAGATGTTTTTTTCTGTTTTTTGAAGGATTCTTGACCTTTTGATCTTGGTGTTGATGGTTTTGAGTCTTTTCCATTTTGGTTCAATTTTTGTGCATTTTTGGCTGGAGTGTCGCATACAGATTTCTTTACTGGAGCTTTTTCTTCAACTTCCTCATCAAAATCGTCATCATCATCATCTTCATCATCATCATCTTCATCAGCAGCAAGCTTTACTTTTTTCTGGGGAAACTTGCTACCACTTCCAGGGGCAGAACGCTTTCCAGATGTCCTTAGGAGTTTCACATCCTCCTCCTCCTCATCTTCCGACTCTGCATCTTCCTCCACAGCTACTAAGTGCTGTCCACGGATATGCACAGGCCCTGAACCACACTTCCACCGTAAGACCACAGCTGGTGTAATTTCAAAGCCCCCAAGAGAAACCGTTGGCTGTACAGACATTTTCGAAGTTGCCAGTGTTACTTTAATTGGACTGCTTTCATAATTCATTGCCTCTGCTTCAACAATGTGTAACTCATCCTTTGCTCCAGCCCCTAAACTGACCGTTCTTAAAGATAACTGGTGCTCATTTTCAACATTATCCACCTTGAAGTGATAATCTCTGTCAGCCTTTAGTTCACAACCAAAAAGATAGTTCTGGGGCCTCAAGGGGCTCATGTCCATGTCCACTGAATCCTCCACGGATTGGTGGCATGCACTTATGTGGGAGAGAAGCCGGACGGAACTAAACAACTACTATTCGAACGAGCGGCCACATAGGACGGAATCACGCCAGGGACTGGGAGTGTTTCCTAGGGGGTATTAATTCCGACTCCAGCTTCGAGACACGGGCTGCCACCTGGCCGTCCATGCTCAATCTGGCCCCAGGGTTTGCCCCGGACGAAGGTGATGGGGCGAGGGCGAAGCAGGCCCAGGGAAGGCAGGGACAGAAAGGGGACAAGACGCAGGGGCAGGACACCATGTCCCCCGTCCTTCTGTGACCAGCCAGGCTAACGGCCACCGGACCATATGCGTCTGTTTCTGCCACAAGAGGGACACGGAGGAAGCCCATCTCGTCCCCTCACGCTACAGGCCAGGCCAGGCGTGGAGGCTCCCAGGGGAAGCACCCAGGCCTGGGGAACCCCTCCACCCTCAGGGAGCCAGCCCTCCACTTTCCGGTCAGGACGGAAAAGAGACCTGACCTTCAGCTTCTCTTGAGCTCCCGAGACTCCCCGGCTTCGATGCGGGCGCTTGGTGGTCCTGAGCTCGGCCTCCACGTGGAGGAAGGAGCGCCCGCAGGGTGTTAGTGCCAGCGGCGGTGGGGACGGCGGGCGCGGGGCGCGGCTCAGAGGGCGCCCACGGTCACACCCAGCACCACCACTCGGACGCCTGGAGGGCAGAGTTCAGTGTCTGTGTCATTAGGATTCACGTGGAGGCAAAATGGGATGGCGTCTTATGTGAACAGCGCACAGTTCATTACATGCCTGAGTGCCTTCTCTGTATCTGAGTCTGCTGGGACCTGAATATTTATCATTTGTAACCTTTCTGCTTTCAAAGGGGAGCTAGGAAGGATAGCTGCTTGCTAAATGCCTTATGATATAGGTCAAAATAATACTATAAAGAAGGTATATTTTTAAAAGTTTTATCCAAGTATTTACAATGTAACCTCCGTTAAGACAACAGGTTTAAAAATGACCAGCTGCACTCAGACAGCTTCTGCCAAGATGAGGCCCCGAGTGGGGAGACAGAAGCAATGCCTATTTCTTTGTAACAGGTTACCAGACTCAAAGTCTGCACCCCGCTCCAAGTTCCTGCACAGAAATCCCAGCCCCCAGTGCAACGGCGTCAGGAGGGGCCTTTGGGAGGTAGCAGCTCAGGAGCGGAGTCGTGTGACGGGGCTGGTGCTCCTGTCAGAGACCGCACACCCCTTCGCCCCACAAGGGCACTGTCAGGGGATGACGAAGCCAGTCCTCACCAGCTGGGTTCCACTCAAAGATGATAAATTACCTCCTTTTGAAGCTCGCCTTCTGGGATCAGCAACCCGGCTCCTAGCAACACACAGGGGACTGGATGGAGAAAGGCCTTCTCCCTCCACAGGCAGAGGCAGGCCCTCAGACCCTGAGAAGAGCAGGCCTGCGCCCACCGTTGGCCGAGGGACGCTCCTACGCAGGCCTCTGGGTCGCAGGACGCGCTCGCCCCTTCCAGCTGGGCCAGCCCGTTTCACCCAGGGTCTCAGGATGCACGTGCTGGGGTGAACACAGCTGAACCACGCTGACTTAAAAACCAGCACTTGGGAAAGTATTTCCGGTCACGTTACATCAGTCTGAGAGTTCACGTCTGGGTGTGCTAGAGCAGAGCCCCAGGGGACTTTCTCACGGGGCTCCGGAGTCCACAGAGCCGCACAGAACCTCCAGAGCGGGAGGGAGGAGCAGAGCCCCCGCAGAGCGTATCTGTGGCGAGGGAGGGGGACGCTGCAGCTCGGCGTTCGGAAACTTCTGGGCCCACAGCAAAGAAACCAATTCCCCTGAACTCGACCAGCCTTGGATCCAACGTGGGTGCTGGCGGGGTGTCTGATGGAGGGAGCCGCTGCCTGACGCCCGGCCCCCACTCAGGGAGCAGGATGGCCCTGCCCTCTCAGGTAACGGGGAGAGCTGATCTTCAAAAGGGAAGAACAAACATTAACACGCTAGAAGGATGTGTTTGGTTTCAAGTCACTCACAGAAAGGAACCATCGCAGCACGTGTAGTAAATGGAGAACTGCCGTCTCCCAGGCGCCCCTCACAAGCTACCCTCCTCTGAATCCAGGCCCTCGGCTCCGCTAGGCCACCCCACCTCCTCCCTGCCCCACAGTTTCCTCTCTGTCCCTTGTTTTGTCTGTGTGGCCTCTCAGCGCACTCATGGGCCGCAGGAAGCGAGCGCAACGGCTGGCACTGGATGGAGGAACGGGGAGGAGGGGACGTCCAGGAGGGGCAGGCCTGTCCTCAGCCGAGTGGTCCCTACCAGGAGAGCTGGCACTGGGCGCACGGCCCATCTCTGACTGCCCCCACCAGCCCCTGCCCTAGGCACCGCCACTGCGGGGGTACCGCGTAGGGCCTGTCCTCCCCCGCCCAACCGCGAGCTCCCGGGAGAGCGGGGTCTCCACCCGGTAGGGCAGGGTCTCCTCCGGGCAGGGCAAGGGGCACCTGGCATGCAGGCGGCCGGCACCTGGGGCTCTGGGTGGCCCAGTGGGAATGGGAACGGGCTGGGCCTCCACGTCCCCCCTGTAGACCCGGGGTGGTAACTGGAGGTGGCCCAGCTCCTGGCACAACACACAGCCCGCGGGCCTCAGGCGCATCCACAAAGCTGCCTCTGTCAGTTGAAAGAGGAGGTGACTTTAGGACGCAGAGGAATGAGAGGGTGCTTCAGTCGTAACGGGAACCAGGCCCGTCTGGCCATCGAGGGCAGTGCTGGAAACACACCAGGGACTGGCCTGGCGGCTCCATCGAGGGCCATGCCCACGGCAGTGCCGGGGACCCGCTCCCACCTGGAGGCCACGGCACTGCGGCCACCCGGCCCCCCAGCCCAAAGCGGACCGCTCTGCGGCCCCACACCGGCGACCCCACCGTCCTCTCGTGTGGCCACCTCCGACCCGAGGAGCCCAGGCCACGTGCTGTGTCCCGGCCGCAAGGAAAACGGGAAACTGGATTTATTTCCATGAGGGGAAACAGGACCAATAACCTAGGAAATTCCCCCAAATACAGGAAGAAAATTCAAAAGACGATGAGGCGCCCCAGATAAGTCCCTGACTTGATTTCTCAGTGGTCTGCCCTGGGCTCGAGGGAAACTTCCAGACCAGTGATGGAAAAACAGGGAATCCCGGAAGAGCTCTGCCCTCTGCTGGCCGAGCCCACCGCCCGTCACACCACTTGGCACAGAAGCACGCTGAGAGAGGCGGCCAACAGGTATGAGAGCCGGGCAAACAGCTCCTGCTTGATTTCAAATGGAAGGTTTTCAAATCTTATATAGTTACATCAGCCCGACTAGTGAAGAATAATTATCATAAAACCTATTACTCAAAACTAACCTGCAGAAACGGTTTCATGGTTTACGATGGAGACTTTCTTACTGCCATACTATTCCTGTTTTTCTAACTGTAACTCTGTAAGGAATGAGCACCGTCCCCAAGCACAGAGGTAAGGACATCGACGGGAATGGCTGAAGTGGCCCCAGGCCGTGGCGGGGAGAGGGCGGGGGGCACCTCCGGTAACACGGTGCAGAGGGAGGCCCACTTAGGAAACTAAATCCCTATTTTTTAACCAAAGGCAAAATAAGAGACAAAAACAATACAAACAAAAGTATATACATACATAGAAAATGACACAGCTGATGTCAATATATGTCAAGAAAATCTTGAGATAATTGTATTTTTTAACTGAGGAGGGCAGAGACCTAGGTGGAGGTTTCTGTGCTTCTCTAGGAGTGGACTTGGAAAGTCATGTATGTAGAGCAAACACCAAGAAAACGATATAAAGCAGCATATTCAGAAACATCATAAATAAATCAGATGGGATTTCACAAACTTGAAGTGACCCACGGGAAGGTAAGAAAGGGACAGTGATGAGAAACCAAGACAGAAAACAGGCAACAGAACGGCCGCTTCAGCCCTCACACACCCGTGATTTAGGCAAAAACGGTCTGAGTGAAAGCAGCCATTCAGTCACGTCCACCTCTTCTCGACCCCGTGGACCGTAGCCCACCAGGCTCCTCTCTCCATGGAATCCTCCAGGCAAGAATTCTGGAGTGGGTTGCCATTTCCTTATCCAGGGGATCTTCCCAACTCAAGGATCAAACCCAGGTGACCCGCATTTAGGGCAGACTCTGTACTGACTGAGGCACCATGGAAGCCTTTAACGGCCGGGACACCGTTAAACATAGTCTAGATACACCAATTAAAAGAGAGCAGCAGGATGAATTAAACACATACACATGCTCCAACAATAAACTGTTAGCAAAACAGCTCACCTCCAAAAGCGCAGGGCACCCTGGGTAAGCGAGGAGGGAGGTGCTCCCCTGCAGCTGCTGCCTGCCCAGGACATTCGCCTTCAGGGGGCCCACACCCCCTTCTCATCCAATGACACCCATGCTTCCTTAGCAGGAGGACAGCAGTGGTGGAGGCAAACCAGGAGAGGGTCAGGGCAGACAGACAGCGTCAGCACGGACACACCTCCAGAGAACTCTGCTCCCCTGACCTGGACAGCACCAGGAGGTCAGGGAAGCTCTAGAACATTTCGTCTTTAGCAGAGCCCCCACCTCCCACCCCCGCCTTTCCTGATACACACAGCCCAGTGCTCGGTGGTGGAGGGGACAGGCTGGCTCAGGACAGACAGACTGACAGGCAGGCAACTGGAGGAAGAATGCTTGAGGAGGGATTAGCATGAAAATCAGCCAGAGAACTGGCAGACTGCAGCAGCCAGGGGAGCAGAAGAGCAGCGTGGGGCCAGCTCACAGAGGACATGGGGCAGGTGGGACAGCCCCTTACCGGGCACCCGAAGCCCACAATTACACTTCCCGCTGCACAGACACAGACAGGCCCAGGAGGGCCTCTAGGTCAGGGGAAGACAGGGCGCCAGGACAGGCTCCCAGATGCTCTGGGCTGGTGGTGAAGCCAAGTGACAGTCTGCATCTGTGCTTTAAAAAACAATCTGTTCTAGGAGTCAAATTACAATGGTCAAGGTGAGACCTGAAGGCCCAAGCTGGGGCCTGAGCAGGAGAGAGGAGACAGGAGGTGGGAGTGAGGCCAGGAAGAGGTCAGCACGTGCATCCGACCCTCAACCTCCAGCAAGGGGGCTTCAGCAGCGGGCCCAAACGCCCCTCAGGCTTCCTCTCACTCCCACCCACACCCACAGTCCCAGAAAGACCTTGGGCCACCCCCAAACTGTGCGCCTGACCATGGGCCCAGGACGGCGCAGCGGCCCCGGTCGTCCTCAGCTCACTGTAGAGGGGGCAGGGGGACGCGGCAGCAGTATTTCACCGCCGCCGCTCTGTCAGCCCTTCACTGCTCTAATTTCCCGAGGACCCTGCGCCGGCGTGATCTACAGTCTTCCTGACATTTCACCTTCCGCTGCTGAAAAATTCATCTGGTCCTGATGTGGGCTGCTCTCCCCCGCGCGCGGGGGCGTGAGATTGATTCCGCTGCCGGTAATACCAGCTGCCACTCACCCAGCCTTCCCGGGGTCGCGGGAGGCGCAGAGCCCGCCGCCAATTGGATGGGAGCTTCTAAAATCCCCAACTCATCGCCCCTGTGTGCATCCTTTTACCTTTGTTCTCCATCTTGAGTTCACTTTAAAAAAAAAAAAAGAGCGTCTGTTGGTCTTCCTGAGATTTCACCAACACGCGGAGATTTTTCTCATTTTCAGGTACTTGCACCTTTCTTTAAAGACTATTTTTGCAGGGTTTTATGTCTGGCGACTCAGAGAACCACACAGTGACAAGAATGACACCGACAGAAGCAGGAGCAGGGTTTCCTCCGGTCCTCGGGGTCAGGGCCCCCTCCTCCGCCCCCTCTCGTCCCTCTGGGGTCTCGTAAAATTGCAGATCTGACCCCGAAACCGCCTGGCTGAGGGGGGTAGGGTGCATCACTCCGGCCTGCCCTTCCAGGGGCTGCTCCTAACTCTCAGCCTCCTCCCGGGAAGTCCTGCTCTTGCCGGGGGCCCAGAGCACACGGTGGTCACCGCCCCGGCCCAGCTGTCCACAGGTGTATGCACAGCGCCTGCCCCCACCACCCGCTCCAGCACCGCTTCTCCTGGAGGCCACCAGCGCCACCCGGCTCCTCCAGAGCAGGCCAAGGGGCGGGTCCAAGCCACGCCCACCCCAGCCACGCCCCAACTGGACTCCCAAGGCCCCTCCCCTTCCAGCCACGCCCCCAGGCGTTCCTTCTAGCCACGCCTCCCCACGGCCCTCAAGGGCCACGCCCACCCAGCCACGCCCCCACCGGGCTCTCAAGGCCCCTCCCCTTCCAGCCACTCCCCCAGGCGTTCCTTCTAGCCACGCCTCCCCACGGCCCTCGAGGGCCACACCCAGCCACGCCCCCACCGGGCAATCAAGGTCACGCCCCTTACCAGCCACGCCTCCCCGGGGCCGTCCTCAGGGCCACGCCCCGCCTGGCCATGCCCCCTCCCACATCCCAGTGTCATCAAAACAGAAGGCAGGCCTTCCAGGTCTCACCTCTAGTCAAAACACAACAGCAAAGCGTGTGCGGGGAGGCCTGAGGTGCACCCGATGGGTGGACTGACTTCTGGAACCCAGGAACACGCCGAGTGATGGAGGCTGGTTACCTACCTTTGGGTCTGAGAACCCAATCAGGACAGAAGCCCTCCCCAAACCTCTTTCCAAACCTCTCACATAAGTAAACGAGTCACATATCCACTGCTCTCAAGGACTGAACTATGTCCCCGCGACCCACACACTCACGTGCTGAAGCCCTCACCCCAGCACCTCAGCATGTGATGGTTCAGGCCGACAAGGCCTTCAAAGAGGCGATTCAGATGAGGTCATTAGGGTGGAGCCCTGATTCGAAAGGACCAGCATCCGCAGGAGAAACGGGCTTTGGGACACAGCCAGGCCCCGAGGGATGGCCACATGAGAGGAAGCCGAGGGGAGGGCCCTCAGGGGGCTCCTGGACCTCGGGCTGCGATTGTCCACGCACATCTGTGGGTTCTGCCGTGCAGACCGGGGCAGATGGAGACTGTAAGCAGGGCAGAGCACCGTGGAAGGAGCCACCTCAAGATGGTCCAGCCTCACAAAGCCAGGGCAGCTGGCGGCCCCGCCTGCATCTCCGGGGAGAGCAGGCAGGGGGAGGGGGGCAGGGGCAGGGAAGAACAAGCAAGGCCAACGACATGGCTGGGGTTGAGGGAGGAATCAGGCACAGGGTTTTTTAGTCTTACTGGAAAAATTAATTCAAATTGGGCTTTGTCTAAGCATCCCCTCGTGGCCTGAAACCTGGAGGAAGGACTATAAACAAGGCGCACTGATGAATGACAGAGTATGAAGCCCTGATGAGGTGTCCAGCGGCCAGCCCGGGGGACCACATCTTATTTAACATCTTCATTAGCGATCTGGAAGGAGCGGTAAACAGCACATTAATTAAATTTCCAGATGATACTAAATTTGGAGGTGCTACAGGAAGTCAGTGAGGACATGGAAACGAGGCAGATGGGATCCAAAGAGGTTAGTAAGAAGCAATCCAGGATTCTGTCTCCAAAAACAGAAGCTAATTAAAAACTTCCCCATGTTCTGGAACTCCATCTAATTCCCGTCAGATGGCTGCACAAGAACAATGCGGGCGGCCCTTGCAGTCCGAACTCACTGTCCAGGCCTCTGTGTCCAAAATCGGAAACTGGAAGGGGTGAGCCAGGCTCAGATGAACCCGGCAGTCGGAACCCTCCTCGCCTGCAGTTCAAAAGCCAGAGGCCAGCTGGCTGATGGGCAGCTGCTGTGTAACAGAGGATGCCCTGCGACCCCCAGAGGGCTGGGATGGGTGGCAAGGTTCTAGAGGGAGGGGGCGTGTGTTTACCTACGGCTGACTCACGATGCTGTACGGCAGAGGTCAACATGATATTGTAAAGCAGCTACCCTCCAGTTAAAAGTGAGAGGCCAGTACAGGCTCTGGTACCGGTCACACAGCTCGGTGCTGAGAGGAAGAACACCAGCAGGTGTGGGACATTTGGGACAAGCAACAAACTACTGGGTCTGTAAAATATGATGGATTTCTAAAGAGAGAACAGGGCCCTGTGTTAAGATCATTGATCTCATCGGCCTCTAAACACAAAGATTTGAACATTATCACAAACATCACTCAAAAGTGGGGACCATTATCTGTCTGTTCTTGGTGACAAAAACCAACAAGAAAACATCTTTATAACAAAGAGTGTTTACAAAATCCTTGCCCCAGAAACAATGTCCCCGAAGCCTGAAAGAATGTGGGTCAGGGCCTCTGGAATCACCAACGAATCACCGTAGCAAGGTCCTGCTGGAAGTGCGGTAAAGCAGGGTTAAGTCAGATACCGGGCACCCCACGCTCCCGGCAGGGTCATCACCACACCCAAGATGCAGAAGCCACCCAAGTGCCCATCGCTGAGTGAGTGGGCACAGAGCAGACCATTGCTCAGCCGTAAGAAGAAGGCACTCTTCATTAGCAACAACACGAATGAACCTGGAGGGCATTACGCTAAGTGAGATGAGGTATCATGTGCAGAATGACAAACCCTGTATGATCTCACGTCTATGTGAGATCTAGGAGGAAAAAAAAAAAAGAGCTCACAGCTACAGAGAACAGAGCGGTGGTCGCCAGAGGTGGTTTTGGGGGCATGGAGAACTGGGTAAGGGGGCAGGAAGTCCAAGCTTTCAGTTACGAGACACATGGCCTGGGGATGGAACATACAGCACAGCGGCTACGGGCGACATGCGTGCTGTGTCTCAGTCGTGTCTGACTCTGCGACCCCATGGACTATAGCCTGCCAGGCTCCTCTGTCCATGGGATTCTCCAGCAAGAATACTGGAGTGGGTAGCCATTCCCTTCTCCAGGGGATCTTCCCAACCCAGGGATCAAACCCGTGTCTCTTGCATCTCCTACACTGGTAGGCAGATTCTTTACCACTGCGGCCCCTGGGAAGCCCACAGTTGACAACACTGTACCGTATATGTCAGTCTTTGGCCATACCACCTGAACGCGCCCGATCTCATCAGCATATCTGAAAGATGCTGAGAGAATTTAACTGTATGTGACTCAAATCGTTATGGTGTACACCTGAAACTAACACAAGGTTATATGTCAATTATATCTCAATAAACTGGAAAAAAGCGTAATAAATGAACTGCCCGCGCCTGGCACCTTGGCATTCAGAGGTAGCTGTCATCGCCACATTTCCTCACGTGCGGAACGAGACAGTGCGACGGTGAGCGTCAGCAGCAGTGTGTGACCTGCCCAGCACCCACCACGAGCCATGGGGTGGGGCTTCGGCCCGAAGCTCCTGGGCGAGCACCACGCCCCACGTGCCCGGCGCCGGCCTCCAGCCAGGCCCTGGAACGGGCCGCCCCTCAGCCCTGCACCTCGGTCCAGCCCGTGCAGAAGCTCTGCTTCCTCTGCGCAGGCAGGCAAGCGGCGGATGAGCCGGAGATGGTGGGGCGTGTTTCTCTTCGCCAGGGCCACCTTCCACTCCTCACTAATTGATAAGTCGTTCGGGGGAACAGGCAACAAAGAAACATGCAGTTTTTTTGGCAAGTAAGAGTTAATCATGTCTACATCCTGAAGGAAACAGCATTGGAACAAAACAGTAACTTGATCCCAAAATAATATTCCACGTGGCTGGTTTCCCATTTCTCACCAGACACAGTGACCCCAGTGAAGGACCTCCACGTGAACCCCGGATGGAAGAGGAGCTGACAAAACACACACCTAATGATCATGCGGCAGACACAGCCCCCATGCACGGCACCCACGGAACTGCAGGCCCTCACCCGGCCTCCTGCTCCCGGCGACGTCACCTTTGGCCGACACTGGTCAGCACACAGCGCTCTCAGTGAGGAGAAGCCCGTCGGATCTATGTTAGCCACAGAGCAAGAGAGCCCAGAAAACCCGTACATGCTAAAATGGGGTGCAGACCACTTCCATTTCCTGCCCCGCTATACTCAGTATGGAGTGGGGAGGACACCCGGGGCCGGCCCTGTGGGGAACCCCCACATCTGCAGGGCTGAGGTTGGCACAGAGCTCCCGGGGGCCCCCCAGAGACTGCTCTCCCCAGAGAACTTTCTGACTTCTTTCAATGTGCTCATCCTGGATCTGGGGAGAAGACTCACCTCTCGCCTCCTAGCTGAGCACCTACTGCCTGAAGGAAAGGCGTTCCCTCTTTCCACATCCCACATCTAAAGTACAGGAAAAACTCAGAAGAATGGTGAGTTTAAACATTGGAGTAGCGTCTGGAGTAGCGTCTGGAGCCAGAGACTCATGCTGCACTGGTGTGTGGCCCCCAGATGGACCAGCCGGCTCTAAACAGGCCCCCTCCTTCCCCAGGTGGGACTCTGACCAAAGAGATGCTGTTCGCTGTCAAGGGCACCGCCCGGAACAGGATCCAGGGCCAAACCCCAACCCTGTCCCAGCAGACACGCGGCCTTGACAGTTGCTCAGCCTTCCTATGCCTCGGTTTCATCAGTCAGATGGGAGTGTGACAAGGGCCACTCCTGGAAGTGTTGAAGCAGCGTCTGATGTCCTGGGCCAGCAACCTCCACGCCAGCTGCTGCCAGTCTTGTGGCTGCTGACAAAGCAGGCATGGTTCTGCTGTAATGACTGTCACGAGCTTAAATGCAAGTTACCACTCACCAAACCAGGCCTATAAACCAAACGTGGCAAAATCCATTAAACCCAAGAACGTTACAGTCTCCCAAGGCAGCAGAAACAGAAGCCAAAATACATAAATGGGACCTAATCAAGTTTATAAGCTTTTGTACAGCAAAGGAGATCATAAACAAAACAAAAACACAGCCTGCACAATGGGAGAAAAATATTTACAAATGACGCAACTGACGAGGGCCTGATTTCCAAAATATCCAGACAGCTCATACAACTCAACATCAAGAAAATAACCCAATCAAAACATGGGCAGAGAGTCGAAATAGAAACTTCTGCAAAGAAAACACGTGCTGTGTGCTGTGCCCACTCGCTCAGCTGGGTCGAACTCTTTCCGAAAAGATACATGCAGGTCAATGTCCCTCACAGCAGCACTTACACAGCTAAGACGCAGAAGCGATCCAGATGTCCATCAGCAGATAAGTGGGTAAAGACGACGTGGGACATATATGCAAGGGAATGCTACTCAGCCATGAAAAAGAATGAAATAATGGCATTTGCAGCGACATGGGTGGACCTGGAGATGATCACACTAAGTGAAGGCAGTCAGAGACAGATATCAGATGACATCACTTACATGTGGAATCTGAAATACGACACACATGAACTTATTTACAAAACGGAAATAGACTCACAGACACAGGAAAAAATACATGTGGCTACCAAAGGGGGAAAGGTGGGAAGGGATAAATTAGGAATCTGGAATTAGCAGACAAAAACTACTATATGTAAAATACCCAAGGGCCTACTGTACAGCACAGGGAACTGTATATTCAATGTCGGTTGAATAAATCGTAATGGAAAAGAATATGAGAAAGAATAAATACATATGTATGTATAACTGAATCACTTTGCCACACACCAGAAACTAACACGTTGTAAAACAACTGTAATTCAATAAACAATTAAAAAAAAAAAAAAAACCAGACCATAAAGCCTGCAGCGTCTGCTCCTGCTGGGGGTCTAGAGATTGGCAGGTGAGCGAAGGTACACCGCGGCTCCTTTCGGTGCTTACGAGGAGGAAGAACTCCAGCCTCTGAAGACCCCACACAATCTCTCCGAGTGATAAAAGGACCAGATTCCTGCCTAGAGTTCACCCGTTCCACACGGCATGTCACCGGGTGACAAGCGAAAGGCTCTAGGCCTAAGAAGTGGCTCCCTGAACCAGCCAGGGCACTGGGACCCCCTGGGTCACCTTCACCCCTCAGAGGAGCCCGCTCAGGCCCAGGGCGCTGCCGCAGCCCCCATCACCCCCCCAGGTCCGGTGTAGACAGGGCGGATGCCCAACTGCAGGCCGAGGGAAGAGGAGGCCGTCTCTGGAGGGACGCCCGCCAACCCATCGCGGCAGGAAACGGTGGCAGGACCTGGAGGCCGCCCGCTGGGAGGGGGACCAGGGAGGGAGGGGGACTGGGGAGAGAAGGGCGGGTCATCGCCAAGCACTTCCAGCGACACAAGACGCCTCCGTCCCCTAAACAGAGCTCCCACCTCGGCCGCGCCGGGCCACGCCTGAGCCAGGCTGAGAGCCGTCCTGCAGACCGGCCTGCATCTGCCTGCCGGACGTGGGGACCTGTCTGAAGGGCCCCGTGAGTCCAAGGGTCAGCAGATGCACACGCTTTGCTTCCCCTTCAGAAGCACGATGCTCACTGGACACTACACGTGACGCTTTGGTTCCTGAGAAGCGAACGTCACGCTAGAGACCACGTTGGTGCTGTGACCCCCAGCACCCCACTGCATGTCTCCGGTCCTCGGTGACACCGGCGGGAGCTAGACGGATGGGAGGGCGGCTTGCTCAGAGAAAGTATCTGAATGTCTATGTTACTGCAACCTACTGCAAATTTGCTATCATTTTCCAACAAAGAACAGAACTCTGCAAGAAGCTGTCTGCCTGCAGGTTGTAGTGACGTAGGCTGTGTACATGCTAAAGGGTCCCAGAGACGGGAGGGTGAACTGGGGCTGGGCGGAAGCCCGTGGGGGCGTGGCAGCACGCAGCGCACGTGTGCGCTGAGAGCCGTGGCTCCCAGACCCTGACCCTTCACCCTCCGCTGTTTCACACGCACAGAGATGGCGAGAAAGACACAAGCCCGCTGCCCTCTGAGGGTGCGGGAGAGTGAGGATGCGGGTGGCTGCGCCCCCACCCCACCCCGGCGGAGACCCTCAGGCTTGTCCCTCCCCTGCCCCGGGGTCAACACTCCGGGAACAGCTGTAGTTCCAGCTTCCTTTCTTAGCTCTGGACTATAATAACTGCTTATTACAGTCTCCATCTACCCACAGTATCAGAGCTTCTCTGTGAAGGCACTTCCCTGAGTCCACAGCTTACGGACCACGCACCCATCCCTCTGTGGGCACCCAGACCCCCGGGACACTCACTTCACTGTAGCAGGCGGTCCACGGACACCCAGACCCCGGGGGACACTCACTTCATTGCAGCAGGTGGTCCACGGGCACCCAGACCCCCAGGGACACTCACTCTTGTAGCAAGTGGTCCGCAGGCACCCAGACCCCCGGGGACACTCACTCTGGTTGTAACAGGTGGTCCACGGGCACCCAGACCCCCGGGGACACTCACTCTTGTAGCAAGTGGTCCGCAGGCACCCAGACCCCCGGAGACACTCTGGTTGTAACAGGTGGCCGCGGGCACCCAAACCCCCAGGGACACTCACTCTGGTTGTAGCAGGTGGTCCACGGGCACCCAGACCCCCAGGGACACTCACTTCACTTTAGCAGGTGGTCCGCGGGCACCCAGACCCCCGGGGACACTCACTTCACTGTAACAGGTGGCCTGTGGGCACCCAGACCCCTGGGGATACTCACTCTTGTTGTAGCAGGTGGCCAGCACGCCTTTGTCTGCGGGGCTGGCACTAATGTGCCAGATCTCCCCCGCCTGATGCAGGAGCACATTTTTATTGATAATGTTGTTCTCGTCGTCAAAGTCTATGACGTGGATCTACAGACACAAGGAAAGAGCCGGTCAGAAGCTCACACACTTCCCCCTCGCCTTCACAGGTCAGAGACTAACAGGAGAACCAAACGCACCTTGGACACCTTTACCAGTTCCATACTGCGCTAACAGCGCTCACTTCTACACGTGCATCTCACTCTATGCCTCTCAAAAGACAAGTGTGAAATCCCTGCAAAGTATTAAGCCTGCGAGCACAGAACCCTGCCCCGCCACGCCCAGTCCTCCAGACGAGACACCCAGGGCTCCGTCCCCCGTCCCACACGTGGCACAGTCAGGCCATGGCGGGTGTCCGGGCCAGAGTCTGCAGGAGGGGGCCGCCTGCCGCGACCAGCCCAGGCCTGCGGCTCGGCTGAGCGGGGCAGGGTGCTGCTGCCTGCCGAGGACCAGGCTTAGCCCCGATCGGCCCCTCCGCAGTGGACACAACTCATGCTGGAAGCAGCCGAGGACGGAAGAGGTGAGAGAGTACTGCACATCAGGTCAGCCCCTCTTAAAACGCTTCCTAAAAACAAGGCCGGGACTTCCCTGGTGGTCCAGTGGCTAAGACTCCATGCTCCCAATGCAGGGGGCCTGGGTTCAATCCCTGGTCAGGGAACTAGATCCCACATGTTGCAACTAAGACCCTGTGCAGACAAAATAAATAAAAATAAATAGTCTAAAAAAAAAACCAAGGCTGACCGCCAGCAACCCCTCTGGATCACGTAGCAGTGACGACAGCATCGTGTTTCAGCCACTAAGTGAAAAGTTAAATGTGCTGGTACCACGCTCTTCCGGATAATTTCCAGGGGAATGAAAATGATGTTCACATCCACTCTCTTATCAGTAATCAAGTCACTGGGGAAAAGAAAATTCACAGTTTTTAAATCAACTGATGCTGATGGCCACGGACCTGCACAAGGACCTACGTCCAGTCAGGGAGGGCCGCCGTGGCGCTGGCCGTCACAGTGAAGCACAGAGGCCGCCTCCGCGCCTGGCAGCGGGGAAGTGTCAGGCGGATCGACCGCAATACAACAGTGTGAGGCCAGCCACTCTTCGCGGAACACGTTCCAGCGCCGGGAAAAGGGTCCATAACACATACAAGAGGGAAAGTCACTCAGTCGTGTCAGACTCTTTGTGATTCTCCAGGCAAGAATATCAGAGAGAAGCCTTTCCCTTCTCCAGGGGATCTTCCTGACCCAGGAATCAAACAAGGGTCTCCTGCGTTGCAGGTGGATTCTTTACCAGCTGAGCCACCAGGGAAGCCCAAGAAGAGAGGGCTGGAGAGGCAGCCTATCCCTTCTCCAGGGGACAAAAGGGAAAAAGAACCAGTAAAAGAACTGCACAAATGCTTCACACACTTTTTGCCAAAAAGTAAGCACGCCCCAGTGAGAGAATCAGAAAGTGACTGGTTACCTTTGGGTGATGAAATTATAGAGGTTTTTCATTTACTTCTTTGTGGTTTGGTTTTAAATTTTTTTCAAGCACTGTTTTGCAGTCAGAACAAACACTAAAATGCTATTTTAAAAAACGTTTCCATGATACCCAAAGCACCTCCCCCTGCTGGCCCAGGGCCTCTGGCTCTGCCCTTGGCTGCTTCCCTTGTATCACGTTCTCACACGGAGCCGCTCCCCCTTCCCTCGAGGGCCGGCCTGGGCAGAACTCAAAGCCCACCACTGCCCTCTACAGCCTGTGCGACCCGAGCCGCGGTGTGCCCGAGAGTGCTGGGACCACGCGGCCAGGCAGAAGCCACCCTTCTCCAGGGGCAGTGAGGAGATTAAACACCAGCAATACTGTTCTTAATCTTTGAAACGATTTTCAGTCAGTTTCTCCAGCACTCAGGGCCCAGTGGAGTTTTCGCAGTGGGTTTGGAAATACTCCGGGTGGACAGCTTCTATATAAAGTTTATAACAGTCGCATGGGAACACAGACTAAACGGCAATACACAAATCCGGGAACCATTTCTGTGCTGTTAGAGTGAGCAAGAAGCCTCTTCCTAAGTATCTGACACGTTTCCGCCTTACCAGAACATCTGTGAGTGCTGAGAAAAGGATGCGCTGAGCTGTCCTCCTTGGCCAGGAGCACCGTCAGGACAGCCGCGTGGGGAGCACGGGAGCGCTGGCTTCCGGGTCCTCCTTTGGGGCCGTGGACCCGGGGGCGTCACACCCTCCCCTGCACACAGGCGCCTCCTGGCTGGGGGGCCGTCCCTCCAGCCTGGTCTCTCCCCGCACTTCCCGCTGCCGGAGAGTCCCCGCTCCCGCCTGGGGGAGGAGCCTCTTTCCTGTGAGGACGAGAAGGCAGGGAGTCCAGCCAGGCTCTGGTCCGTGGTCCACACGGGTCTTCCTCCAGCCCATTTCGTAGGTGCTCAGCGGGCAAACGTCAGCCTTCGCCCTCCACGGCGGGGGTGGGGAAGAGTGCATGACCCCCGGGTCCACCTCTCTTAATCTGACACTCTCATAACGTGCCCGTTAAGCTCCAGAGTCTAGGCTCTTTCCACACATCCTCGCCCGCAGCAGGATCATGGACTGGTCCTCGGGACACGACCTCGGGAGACGCTGTCTCAGGCACGCTCGGGCAGGGCGGGGGACATCAGCACCGCCGACAAGCAGGGGTCAAAGGAATGGCGACTGATACACCGCAGACACTTGAGCTATTTGTACCACGCTGGCTCCTTTAGTCCTAAAGAGAGCTCGATGATGACAGGATGATGTATCATTACTAGCCATGGTTACAGGGGAAGAAACCGGGGCTGACAAAAGTTGGAGCAGCGTGGCTCGTTCCAGAGCAAGTGCCGTAACCCACCCCCGTCGGGGCACAGGAGGTGCCCACCCGCCACACCACCACAGCAGGTCAGCAGAGGGCCAGGCAGCCCCGCATCCGGGGCAGAGGGTCAGGGTTGCCCAGGTGACCCTGTGACCCTGTGACCCAGCTGCCTGCGCTGCTCACGTCAAGTGCACACGCGTTCACACGTGCAGCTGCAGGCCAGCTACAAAACAAGTTACAGCACGGAGAAAACGCCACGGTTAGGGTGAGGGCAGAAGATGACGGGGACAAGGAACACAGAGCGATTCGTGTTGGCTCCGAGGGGGGAACGTGTGTGCTCGGCAGGGCAGTGTGCAAGTGTCACTTGAGGTCTTCACGCCCCTGCTGAGCTTTTAAAATGCTTTTAAATAGCTTAGAATGAAGCTCAAGGACTTCCCTGAATGCTCAGCTTGTAAAGAATCTGCCTGCAATGTGGAAGACCTGGGTTCAATCCCTGGGTTGGGAAGATCTGCTGGAGAAGAGAACGGCTACCCACTCAAGTATTCTGGCCTGGAGAATCCCATGGACTGTTTAGTCCATGGGGTTGCAAAGAGTCCGACATGACTGAGCGATTTTCACTTTCAACGAAGCTCAAGCTCATACTTTGAATTACCGTTATTAAAATGTTGAAGCTGGACTTAGCAGTGCAGGGCTAGGGTGTAGACAACACTCTGTAAGAGTTTAGGAGCCAGGGTGGTCAGACTTACTAGGAAGCCTGTAGAGGCGCTCTTAACCAAGGCCGCTCGTGTTCTCACAGAACCAGGGCTCAGAGAAAGTGGCCCCCGTGCTGAGAGCGAGCACATGACCCCAGGCCAACACACTCTGTCCGTTTCATCTCTTACTGAACTCGATAAACTGGAAAATTCAGAGGGAAAAAAAAATGTGGCAAAATTGGAAACTAAAAAGTGAAAGCTCCCCCCTAGGAAAAGTAAAGCCTCAGCATCTGCCTGTGAGAAGTCCTCCTGGCACCCATGGTGGCCCTCCGCAGGGCCACTGGGCGAGAAGCTCCGGCTCAGCCGCCCCCAGCAGATGCCACGGCCTCCCCGCCGGCGCGCCCTGCCTCTCGTCCAGATCCAAAGCCAGCCGTGCAGCCGGCAGCTCAGGGAGGCGACACCTCAGGCAGGCAGGCAGGCTCGTGCTGCGGTGATTCCAGGCGCTGCGCCCCACGGCGCCTCGCAGTTCCCAACTGCAGGTCTGGGGCGACCCCGCCCCGGCAGGGCTAGTGGGGGCCCTTCCGCAGCAGCGCCTGCTCACTCCCCGTCTCTGGCCCTTTCTGGGGACTCTCACATCTCCACCCTTCCGCCGGCCAGGAGATTTACCTTGCGAGGCTCCATCCTCACGGCCCCAGCGCCTTCCAGAGGGCCCCCTCCTACCTCCATCACGTCGGGGTTGGCTCACATGTGCAGGTTTGCGGGGGGACACAGCATTCAGCCCGCAGTGAGGGGACACGCGGTCAAGGGCCAGGGAAAAGCTAGGGTGCGAACCGGTCAGGGGGACAGTCGGCCAGCTCACTCCCCGTGACCACACGTACAAGCTAGAAACACACGCAGAACTGCTTCAAAAAGGACACACAGGACGCGATCAACACGGCGAGCCCAGAGCCCCCAGACCACAAAGAGGGGAGCGACTCCTGGGAGTGAGATGGGAGGACGGGGTGGGGGGTGGGGGGGGGCAGGTGCACATGGGGTGGGTTCGAGGCGCAGCCCTGAAAGGGCTTCACAGAGACCCCACAGTGGTCAGCCTGGCGCTCCTCAATGGGATGAGCTTCGTGCAGGTGGCCTCTGCAGGGAAAGCCTGGTGCAGAAGCAAATAAACCCCCACGCTGCAAAAGCCCAGCTCCCACCCGGAGGAGCACCTCCCCGGGAGAAGGCGCGCCCCCGACAGGAGGCTCCAGGGCGGCCCGACCAGCTCTGAGCGCTGGCAGGGCCCCGGGCACAGAACATAGCGCGGCTCATCAGGCACAGGGCAGCCCGCAACTGTGACAGCCCCGGAAACTGTCAGGGAAAAGAGCCGAGCTGAATTCAGCAGCGTGACTCCAGCGCCGGGCACTTCCCAGGGAATCGCCAGCTGCGGGGAGGCACTGACAGCCTGAGGCGAAGCCCAGGGCCAGAGACCCCGCCAGCAGCCTGGGCGGGGGCGGGGCAGGGGGCCTCCAGGTGGGCTGGGGGTCACGGGACGCCAAGGCCGCTGCCACAGCTGCAGGGCAGGCGGGCTTAGCCCTGGGCCACCCGGACAGCAAGCCTCAGCAGCTGAGCTTCACAGTCACGGCAGGCGCAGGGAGCAGGAAGATGGGGTGCTTGGCAGCCACCTCACCACGTCCCAGCCGGGCCCTGGGAGGAACCACATGGCCGCTCAGGGCCAAGTCTTCTGTTTGGAGATGGGGCCGGGGCACCTGCCCACCCGCCGGTCCCCCCGTGTCCCTGGCCAGGGCCGGGTGTCACCACCTCTCTCTCTCACCAGCTCGTGGCTGCAGGCGGCTGCGAGCGCTCCCTGGAGGGGGATGCACACGGCACTCACACGGGGACACACGCAACTCGCCAGGTGGAGGGGACAGAGGGAGGCCCCCGGACGCCCTCGCTGCGGGAAGCAGGGCAGGACGGGGAAAGGGGCAAGGACAGTCAGGGAGGAGGGTGCGCCATCTTAAAAGACAAGCGGTTCGACCCCTGGTTGGGGAACTCACATGCAGCCAGAAAAAAATAAATAAAAACTGATGCTCTACCAAAAAGGTCAGTGGTACAGGCCCAGAAATGAGGGGCATTGAAAAGTAAGTAGATAAGGAAAAGGCAGTTGGTCGTGCACTGGCTCGGTGCCCGAGCCCCAGCGCCCCCGTCCTTCCAGAGGCACATGTGTCCCCGCTGGCACTGGGCGCCTTCCTCCCCCCACATCCCCCAGCAGCACCCCAGGCTGCACGGGGCCACTCTCCTCTTGCCTGTGGGACGGCCACGGCTGACTCTTTTTATAAGTGAATCAGTCCCATCTGACATCTTCCAGGAGAAAAGCAACACATACACACACTCAGAAAACAGGAAATTATAAGGAAACAATTTACATCATATGCACATCCCCTGAAGATAACCATGGCTCACGTTTGGGCCCTTTGGACCTATTTCTAGTCTTTATTCTATGCAGAGATGCAATTTTGTACTTTTTATACCTTTTTAATATAAAGGTATAGTTGACAGAACATTATATTAGCTTCAGGTATACAATGGAGTGATTTGATATTTGTATATATTGCAATTTTTTTTTTTACACACTAGTGATCACATACTATGTACGATCTTAACACCCAAGAATCGCCTGAGAACTTTTCGGCTGTGATGCTTCTGAGGAGACTCAGCTTTCAGGCCTGCAGTGAATGAACACCATTCTGAAAGGAAGGCGATTCGGACAGGGTGACCACGCGGCTGCACCATCACAAACGGCAGGTCCTGCGTGGCTGCCTCCCGTGTTCTCCCATCCTCTGTACCATCCCAATAATGCTCCTTGTATGTAAAGCTTTTTCGATCTTTTCGGTGTACGGAATACAGGTTAAATACTGTGAACATTTAGACTGTGCGAATCTCTAGACCGGTATCACCAAATGAGCTCCCAGTCACCGGGCCCACATGAAGTCGTGCGTCCGCAGAGGAGCGGGTTCAGCAGGCCCATCCGCAGGGGGCAGGCCCGAGGGCGACTGACGCCACCCCCGGGGGCGGGCCGCGCCACGGGGCACCACCTCATGCGCGCGCTCCCCCAGGGCCGGGCGGGTGAGTCTGCAACATCCCGCACCTGCGTCCACGGCTCCGCCGCCACTGGAGGACGAGGAAGATGAAGTCCAGCGAGGTTAGTCCGTTCGTTCAAGGCCAGACATCTGAGGTCTGGCCGAGGCCAAGCTTAACCTGACCTCGTGGAAACACATCATTCTTCCTACCCTAGAGACAAGCCACACCCTGTGTGTGTCTCTCCCTGGATCACCAGTGGTGACAGCCTAGACTTGATGTTGAGAGGGGATTATGGCCTCGTCCAGCCTCAGCTAGAGAGTGCTGTGAGTCATCAAACCGGTCGTCCAGTGGCCGGGGTCAAAGGGGTGACATTGACCACGTACCCTCGTACCCTCAACCACTTGCAAGGCGACCCCAGTGCCCCCACAAAACGCTACACCGCGGCTGCAAAGACACACAGAGTAAGTTTGCATTCCTCTCGCCCGGTCGCCACACACAGCTGGCTGTGTAAACCCCGATGAAGGCTCTGCTTTGTTTGGGTGGCATTAATTCTCAAACGCGACTTGAAAAATCAAGAACAAAATAGCAATAAAACTAAGAACAGGCTTGGTAATTAACATGTATACATTTGTCAGAAATAGTTACCTGATTATCATACTTGAGAGACTGCGTCCCAACCAAAAACCGAATGGCGTCTGTCTCCGCGGTCTGAGGCGTGAGGGCCCGCGCCTGCAGGGGAAGGAGAAGGCACTTGTGGGTGGACGCAGGGGACAGACCACGGGCAGCCGCCGCCTGCACCGCCACTGGGGGAGCCCCGGGGGCAGAGGGTCCGCCAGGCAGCTTGGAAACGTGCAGGAGGGGCCCTCGACCCTTGTACGACCTGTAACCCAACTGCACTTCCGAAGGATCTGGAAACAACTGTAATTGGAAACAAAAATTAAACAGTAAAGATATATAATTTTGTCTTTAACAAAATTATTTACATCATTGACTTGTTTGAACAAATTATTCTTAATAACAGAGCAGAAGATGGCTCCCACTGAGGGCAGAGCAGGTGGTTTGAGCCACATCTCCTGCAGAGCCAACTGGAAAAACTCAGTCCAAAACCCTGAGCTTGTTTCAAGGCTTCAGGAAGCTGTCACAGGCATGAACTGCAAGGTCCAGGAGAGGAAGAAGCTGGGGGGGGGGGGTGCTGACCACCTGCCCATGGTCACCTGGGCTAAAGGCTTCGCCCCTCCCTCCTCAGACTTCTGGAAGTCCTGCAAGGGCAGGAAGGGGCCTGAAGAGCAGAAACCAACTGTCTTCAGTGAAACGTGGAGACGTCTATAGTCCAAAAGTGCCCAGGAAACACCGTCTCCAAGGTGGGGAAGGTCGGCGCTGAGAGAAGATGCTGAGGAAGACGCTGGCGGCCACGCCCCAAGAAAAGCAGGACCGTGACTGGGGAACTGCCAGAGGGGCCAGCCAGAACAGGGGTCCCCCACACACCGGGGCACCAACTAGAGCAGGGCAGGGGACCTACTGGCATCTCAGGAGGCGGCTGGAGCTCTGTGGGGCAGAGCAGGGGGCTGCCCTGGGGGCCCCTGGGGGAAACGAGCGCTGCAAAACCCAGAGCCGCGAGCACTTGTCAGCCTGAGCCAGACCGGGCTGCCTCCGCCTACAGAGCCCACGGCAGGGGAGCTCAGCAAGGAGGACCAGAGGGAGGACCGGAGGGAGACAAGGGGAAAGGCTTCAGGAGGTGCAAACGCCAGGTGGCAGGGCCACGGCAGGGCCAGAACCCACGATCAGACACAGGGACACTCACAAAACTCGACAGCAAATACCTCCTCAAACAAGAAGGAGAACAGACTGGAGAGGCTCGGCAAGACCACCCAGACAACTGAACCCAAGCCGACATGGCGGGCGGGACCGTGAACCAGACCCCACGCCACGCGCAAGGACAGAAACCCCAAATAAGGAACACACGCAACCTCTGAAGATGCAGCAGGTCTATGAAATGGAACAGCAAGACGGCCTTGAGCTTCAGTTCATCAGGTTAAAAGGCAGTGTCCCTGTGCATTGGTTTGGAAGCAGCAGATCCACTGACCGATTGACGACGATTACTGTTAAGTCCTATAAAATCAGCCTACAAAACGGGGGGCGAGGGCGCCTGACCACAGCCATCTTGGGCAGCTGCTCTTCACTGTGGTGACAGAAACGCAAGAACTTAGGCACCGGCTCAGAAGCATGCAGGACAAGGGGGTGGAAACCCCGGGGAGAGAAACCTGCGCCCTGAGCATGGCTAGTGAGCAAGGCATTAACTGGGGAAGCCAGGACACACACAAGCACTGAACCTAAAACTCACCCTGCTTCCAAGCAGAAGTCCCGAAATGCTGGCTAAACATGGCAGAGAACCCTACTTGAATCAGGAGTCAACAAAACACTGTGCAATTAAAAAAAGGGGAAACCTGAGTAAACATTTGGCAAAAGATTGTGATCAACTGTTGAGAGTCCGACGGGAGACAGGAGAGCGGGGAAAAAGCCAAAAATCCTCAGGTGCCACAGTGTCCAGTCAGCAGGTCATGTCCGGGAGGGAAGAGCGGGCTGGTCAAGACTAGAAGAAACAGCTTCTGAAACGCTGAGAGAGGTTATTCTCACCAGATAAGGTGGAAAGGAAATGTGTGGGGCCTGGTGATTTTAACCAGACTTGCAGTAACTGACTTAAATCACTTGAAAGCACTGATTGTTTAAAATTTTTTAAACACACAAAAAAGAACAAAAACCATGAACACAAGTCAAAGTGCTGCAGAAAGGCAAATGTGCTCAGCACTCTCTCATTTCAACAGCCACCCACTCTGCTCTTCTGCCTCATTTTACCCTCCAGACCCCGTCACCTTCAGCCAGTGGTCAACATCTTGCTGCACCATCCTGCTGATTACACCAGTTGTCTCTCTGTCCACACTGCTTGCTGAACAGGGCAGGCAGGCGTGAGCGGGGAAGCTGGAGAACCTTCGAGGGGCCGTGGGAGCCGCAGACACGTTTATTCTCCCAACTGGGGCCACAGCCGTAGCAGCGCACACGCTGTATTCCCTCCTCTCGGGGCTGACCCGGTGGACACAGACCTAACGCAGCTTCAGGGGCTTTTCAGTGGAGCTCATATACACTTACAGACAGACGTGGCCAAAGACAACGTGGCGTGATGCACACGCACAGCGCTGTGAGTGATCCCAGCTGTTACAGAACCACATTTACAGATCGCGGGGCAGGAGCGAGAGGCCGTGGGCCAAAAGGGTCTGGCCACCACCCTCTAGGCCAGTGTGCTCCTTCCCCACATTCTACCCCCTCAGGGTCTCTCAGCTCACAATCTGGACACAGTTCACTTTTGTGATATTTCCTTGGTGAATAATGCTGACCCTTGAACGGACATTCTGCAGCAGCAGTAGATGCTACAGCAAACAGTTACGTCCCCAGTACACAGCACACTCAATGCCAGGTGTCATCTGGAACTCAAGTTGCAGTCCTTGCTCTCATGGGGGTAGAAGGGCCAGCCACTACACGTGGAGTGACTTTATCTCCATGGCCAAGTCCACTCCACCGGCTGTCCTTGTGAGATGGCAGGAAAGCCTCCACAGGTTTTATTGCTGCTGCTGCTAAGTCGCTTCAGTCACGTCAGACTCTGTGCGACCCCATAGACGGCAGCCCACCAGGCTCCGCCATACCTGGGATTCTCCAGGCAAGAACACTGGAGTGGGTTGCCATTTCCTGCTCCAATGCGTGAAAGTGAAAAGTGAAAGTGAAGTCGCTAGTTGTGTCCGACTCTTAGTGACCCCATGGACTGCAGCCCACCAGGCTCCTCCATCCATGGGATTTTCCAGGCAAGAGTACTGGAGCGGGTTGCCATTGCCTTCTCCGACAGGTTTTATTAAGGACCTTCAAACCCGCCACAGGCGCTGGGCCCTCCCCTTCAAAGAGGGAATCTGTGGCATTCACAGCCCACATACATTATTCCAAATGCTTTCAAACTGTCCTATATCTGCCAGAGGATTCAGAGGTTAGTAGCACATCACAGTCTTTACAGTACACTGTCCTAAACCTACATCACAGACACAGTCTTTACAGAGTGCCTCCACAAAGGGAGAGATCCGGTTTCCAAAGGTAAGGACACAGCCTTTACCGCACAGCTCTGCACGGGGCGCCGCCCACTTTAAGGACACAGCCTTTAAGAGGCATCAGAAGAACGGTCTGCGGACGCCGTGAAATCTTCCAACTGGACTGCCCGAATCTTTCGCTGTGGCGCTTCCCAAACCAAGGAAACTGCTGCTCTGCTCTCAGCTGGCTCCGTCGCTCTGGGAGCAGGGCAGTGGTCCCTTTATCAGTTTTATTTCCGTCAACTCCCACTGCCAGCAAATCAGCCCAGATTTGCATCCCCTTTGCCTGCTGCCATCCCTAGACTTTCCCAAGCCTGCCGCCCATGGAGGGAGCAGTTAAGGAGCCAGAAGAGGTGAACGGCGTCATTCAGAATGGCATCCCGCATGCCGCCTTCCTAACACCCGCAGTCCCCTGGAGGCTCCTCTGCCTGCCGGGCCAGAGCAGAAGCTTGAGGGCGTGGTGGGGCTGACCCCAAGCGCTGCTCTCTCCATCATCACCCAGGCCCTCCTTGTACTGTCTGCGCGTCACCCACCCCCGAGCGTCCCCCTCTGGCTGTCTGCAGGCCCAGGGGACCCTCGGGGCTCCGCAGGCGTGGGTTCAGCAGGCGCTGACCCAGCTCTCCACTCTCCACTGCGGTTGCACTTTCTCTTTTTCCCCGCTGGGGCTGGTCCTGAGTCTGGCTGTTCACCCTGCTGACAACCTCCGCTGTCGCACTGCTTCTTGCTCTGCACACTGTTCACTGAACCCAGGGCAGGCACAGCACCGGCGGGGAGCCTGCAGGACAATCCAGGAGCCCTAAGAACTGCCGACAAGCTGATTCTCTCCTGACTGGCGCGGCAGCAGAAACGCTGTGCTCCCTCGGGGCTGACCCATCGGACACAGTCGTAAGGCAGCCTCAAGGGCTTTTCGGGTGGAGCTCACACAAAACAGACATGGCGGTGGCCACATGGGGACACTGAGGTGCACAGAGCTTTACGTTATCTCTGCTGTTACAGAACCACGTGGTTACAAAACGTGGGGCGAGAGAGCCTGACCACCACCATCTTAGCTAACTTTCTCTTTCCCCACACGCAGTAATTGCTCTCCAGATTCACGAAAGCCAGGGCCCAAAGAGCTGTGTAAAGAAGTGTGACAATCAGCTACTTCTTTTAAGATAAGAAAAGATATTCAGATAAAATACTTGAGGCCCAACGCAACAATCCACTCCAGATTTGTCCAAAATCCCAGGAAACAACATTTTAGTTACCTCAAAGATCCAATATTGAAGATCAAAACCTCTGGGTTATTTGGGGGATTACTTAAAGAGATCAAAAAGTTATTAAGAAGCATTGGAAGAAGATGCACACTTTAGGAAGCACAAGGTCAGGGAAGAGAGCACAAGGTCAGGGAAGAGAGCACAAGGTCAGGGAAGCTTCTCACTTCCGCAGGCGCCCTCTGGATGTACCCACGTGTGCACCTTGGGGTTGAGGAGAAGGCAGTTTCACTTGCTGGTTACGGGGCTCTGAAATTGGTTTGGGTTTAAAGCCCACCTAGGCCAGAATCCCCATCACTTACTAGTTAAGAGGATTCCAATCACAGGAAAAAATAACATCTAACAATATGAATGATGTGAGAATTAAACAAAATATACATACAAGGTTAAGCAGAGTGCCCAAGACACAGCGCTGTTCTCAACTGGTCTCTAAGGCCCCAGTCTTGAGTGATACAGCACGTGTGTGAAAGTCACTCAGTCGTGTCCGACTCTTTGCAACCCCGTGGACTATACAGTCCGTGGAATTCTCCAAGCCAGAATACTGGAGAGGTAGCCTTTCCCTTCTCCAGGCGATCTTCCCAACCCAGGGATAGAACCCAGGTCTCCTGCACTGCAGGCGGATTCTTTACCAGCTGAGCCACCAGGGAAGCCCTCTGTGATAGAGCCAGCTGTCAAGACCAACAGTTCCTGACTCACAGGGCACTGAGATACTGCCTTGTGTAGAATTCACTTGTAAGAATTCTGTTTCATTATAATAATCAGAATAACACTTACTGAATGCTGAATTCACCAGACTTGAAAAGGTCAGTTTTCATTCCAGTCCCAAAGAAAGGCAATGCCAAAGAATGCTCAAACTACTGCACAGTTGCACTCATCTCACACGCTGGCAAAGTAATGCTCAAAATTCTCCAAGCCAGGCTTCAACACTATGTGAACTGAGAA
>JADEYB020000029.1:41704421-41717272 GCA_015832495.2 Alces alces | reverse complement strand
GTTTTCTCATTGTTAGTGTATAGGAATGCAAGGGATTTCTGTGTATTAATTTTATATCCTGCAACTTTACTGTATTCATTGATTAGCTCTAGTAATTTTCTGATAGAGTCTTTAGGGTTTTCTATGTAGAGGATCATGTCATCTGCAGACAGTGTGAGTTTCACTTCTTCTTTTCCAATCTGGATTCCTTTTATTTCTTTTTCTGCTCTGATTGCTGTGTCAGCCAGGACTCTTGAGACTGAAAAGAGGTGCTTAATTTTACTGTAACCGTGATCCAATGAGGAATCATCCTGATAAAATCAAGCTGTGCGGCTCTTTAAGTCACAGGACAAACACTTGTGGAATGTGTATCTCTGTCACTGTGTTCAGATCTTTGTTCAGGATACTTTTCTGTTGGATCATTTATAATCCTACTGATTTGTAGGAATTTTTAATATCTTGATATTAAGAAGTGTAACAATGTCAAGCGTTGGTGACTGTGCTGAACGGGAGGAACATTTACACACACCACTACCAGGTGTGTGAATTGGTACATGGACTTAGTGAAACAGTGCGGTGTTAGCTGATGAAGAATTGTACTGTCCACGACGCCCCCACGTGCTTCACTTTTAATAATATGAGTGAGCTTTCACACATGCAGCAGGAGGCACGTACAGGAGTATTCATAGCAGCACTCCTCAAGAAGAATAGATACATCAGGACTTCCCCTGGCAGTCCAGTGGTTGAAACTCTGTGCTCCTAATACATGGGGCACAGGTTTGATCCCTGGTCAGGGAACTAAGATTCCACATGCCACATGAGGTGGCCAAAAAAAAGAAGGAATACTAGGTTGTGGAACCATCACACACTAGAGCATCGTCAGCAAAAATGAGGAATCACAGCTTCATGCTGCTTACAGGAATGAGTCTCAAGGTTTAAAGCTGAGGAGAAATTAAAGTAAAAAGCAAAAATCTAACATGTTATTTGAGGAAGTACACGAGGAAAATGAAAGAAGATCAAGAGTATGACAGATCTCAGAATATTAGGTCTGAAAAGGGAGTTAGGATGTATTATATCAGCCACAGGTTATAAATATTGTGTCACTCAGTATTTGAAAAAAATGGTTTATAGAAAATTTGCCTTCAGAAGAGTCAGAGAGAGTGACAAGAACCTTCTAAGGTTTTCTAGGGAAAGAAGTCAGGAGACAGGTGGGGCTTTCGCTACTGCCCACTTCCACCTCTTTCTTTCGTGGCGGGGGATCAGAGGGGGGTGGAATGTGTGTGGCAGTTAACTTCGTTTCCTCTGTCATTTCATGGAATGCAGGGTAATGACTCAGACACAGTAGCATTCAGCTGATAACGATTACTGATTTGCAAGACTTTTCTGCCCAACACTTCAACCTCTGGTAATGGTTTCTAACAAAACTGTAGTTTCTGTTTAGAAACTATGGCAAACAATTTAATTTTTACTCTGGATGGGGCATCATCTGTGTAGAAGGTATCACTAGAAAAGAGGTGGACTTTAGTTTTAAAAGTCAGATTGAAATGGAAACAGAGTTACTGAAGAGAATCAAAATATTGTTACAGACTGAGTGTTCCTATTTACTTAACTTTCTTTCTTTTAGATGGTGTTTTCTTTAAAAATATATTTTAAGTGAGTTGGTAAACATGGAATTGCTTGTCAGAGAGTTTTATTCTTTGCCGAACTATTCAGAAAGGCTCACTTCAGTTCAGTCACTCAGTCGTGTCCGACTCTTTGCAACCCCATGGACTGCAGCACGCCATGCCTGCCTATCCATCACCAACTCCCGGAGCTTGCTCAAACTCATGTCCATCAAGTTAGTGATGCCATCCAACCATCTCATCCTCTATCCCCTTCTCCTCCTGCCTTCAGTCTTTTCCAGTATCAGGGTCTTTTCCAGTGAGTCAGCTCTTTGCATCAAGTGGCCAAAGTATTGAAGTTTCAGCTTCAGCATGAGTCCTTCCAATGAACACCCAGGACTGATCTCCTTTAGGATGGACTGGTTGAATCTCCTTGCAGTCCAAGGGACTCTCAAGAGTCTTCTCCAACACCACAGTTCAAAAGCATCAATTCATCGGCACTCAACTTTCCTTATATTTCAACTCTCACATCCATACACGACTACTGGAAAAACCATAGCTTTGACTAGACATACCTTTATTGGCAAAGTAACGTCTCTGCTTTTTAATATACTGTCTAGGTTGGTCATAGCTTTTCTTCCAAGGAGTAAGCATCTTTTAATTTCATGACTGCAGTCACCATCTGCAGTGATTTTGGAGCCCCCCAAAAATAGTCTCACTGTTTCCATTGTTTCCCCATCAATTTTCCATGAAGTGATGGGACCAAATGCCATGATCTTAGTTTTCTGAATGTTGAGTTTTAAGCCAACTTTTTCACTGTCTTTCAATTTCATCAAGAGGCTCTTTAGTTCTTCTTCACTTTCTGCCATAAGGGTGGTGTCCTCTGCATATCTGAGGTTATCAATATTTCTCCTGGCAATCTTGATTCCAGCTTGTGCTTCATCCAGACCAGCGTTTCTCGTGATGTACTCTGCATATAAGTTAAATAAGTAGGGTGACAATATACAGCCTTGGCATACTCCTTTCCCGATTTGGAACCAGTCTGTTCCATGTCCAGTTCTAACTGTTGCTTCTTGACCTGCATACAGGTTTCTCAGGAGGCAGGTCAGGTGGTCTGGTATTCCAATCTCTTTCAGAATTTTCCAAAGTTTGTTGTGATCCCCACAATCAAAGGCTTTGGTATAGTCAATAAAGCAGAAGTCAATGTTTTTCTGGAACTCTTTGCTTTTTCGATGATCCAATGGATGTTGGCGATTTGATCTCCAGTTCCTCTGCCTTTTCTAAATCCAGCTTGAACTTCTGGAAGTTCTCGGTTCACATATTGCTGAAGCCTGGCTTGGAGAATTTTAACATTACTTTGCTAGCGTGTGAGGTGAGTGCAATTGTGAAGTAGTTTGAACATTCTTTGGCATTGCCTTTTTTTGGGATTGGAATGAAAACTAACCTTCTCCAGTCCTGTGGCGACTGCTGAGTTTTCCAAATTTGCTGGCATATTGAGTGCAGCACTTTCACAGCATCATCTTTTAGGATTTGAAATAGCTCAACTGGAATTCATTACCTCCACTAGCTTTGTTCATAGTGATGCTTCCTAAGGCCCACTTGTCTTCGCATTCCAGGATGTCTGGCTCTAGGTGAGTGATCACACCATTGTGATTATGTGGGTCATGAAGATCTTTTTTGCACAGTTTTTCTGTGTATTCTTGCTACCTCTTCTTAGTATCTTCTGCTTCTGTTAGGTGCCTAGCATTTCTGTCCTTTATTGAACACATCTTTGCATAAAATGTTCCCATGGTATCTCTAGTTTTTTTGATGAGATCTCTAGTCTTTCCCATTCTATTGTTTTCCTCTATTTCTCTGCATTCCAATGGGTATGTCTTTCCTTTTCTCCTTGGCCTTGAGCTTCTCTTCTTTTCTCAGCTATTTATAAGGACTCCTCAGACAACCATTTTGCCTCTTTGCATTTCTTTTTCTTGGGGATGGTCTTGATCAGTGCGTCCTGTACAGTGTCATGAACCTCTGTCCATACTTCTTCAGGCATTCTGTCTATCAGATCTAATCCCTTGAATCTATTTGTCACTTCCACGGTATAGTCATAGGGGATTTGATTCAGGTCATACCTGAATGGTCTAGTGGTTTTCCCTACTTTCTTCAATTTTAGTGTTAATTTGGCAATAAGGAGTTCTTGACCTGAGCCACAGTCAGCTCCCGGTCTTGTTTTTGCTGACTGTGTAGAACTTCTCCACCTCTGGCTACAAGGAATATAATCAATTCGATTGACCATCTGGTAATGTCCACGTGTAGAGTCATGTCTTGTGTTGTTGGAAGAGGGTGTTTGAGAAAGGTTGCATTCCCTTATCAATAAGTAAGTGTCCCATAAATTCCCCAAAACTGTCAATTGTAAAAGTCTTTGCCTACTTCACAGGTCAGATTTTGAAAAATCATAGGTTTAGTCCGGGGTTCTTTAATTGTTGCTGAAGTCATTGCTTCTTGCTGTAAGGATCCAGTCTTCATAATGGTGGGTTAGTGACGAGTCTTCTCTTACTGCGTTGCCCTGTGGGAAGTAGTTCAGGCCAACTACAATTTCTATAAGACAAAGCCATTCTAATACTGAGATACAAGCTGCTGAGGTTGACGTGCCTTTGTCCATTTCAGGTGGCCATGGAGAATGCAGAAGGTGCCGGCCAGCCTGTGCCCGAGCAGAGCACGCCCGCCCAGGGGCCAGCCCAGAGCATCGCTCCACAGGGGCCTCAGGGAGACCCGGGCCAGCTTCTTTACCACGAGGAGACCATCGATCTGGGTGGAGACGAGTTCGAATCCGAGGACTCGAATAATTTCGCGGATAAGCTCGATGAGCCCCTGATGGAGAGCGTGCTCATCTCCGACTCCCCAAACAACAGCGAAGATGACGCGGGTGACCTGGGGTGTCTGCAGGACGTGGGGGAGCCCGCCGAGGGCAGTGGCGATCACAGACTGGGGCCCTGCGCAGAAGAGGGCACGCTGGGCTCTCTGAGTGACGGCGGTGAGAGTGATGGCGGGGACACGCCTCAGGACGTCTCGGACATGACCCCTGACAGCAGAGCGTCGTTGAAAGAGGACCCCGAGCATGACGACGTGGAAGACCCACCTGCTTTTGAACACAGGGGCGCAGAGGACCCGGGTCCGGGGGCTGAGCGGGTGCCCGCGGCAGGGCCGCCATCAGGAGCGTCCCCCCGGCAGCCAGCCCGCAAGGATGAGCCGGTGCCCGTGTGCACCATCTTTAGCCAGCCGCCCCTCGGCGCCCCCACCCCAGCCCTGCGTGACGGCTTCGAGTCCCAGATGATAAAATCCCCCAGCTTCAGTGGCGCCAGCGAGGCTGCCCCCAGGACCCCGCCCCAGGCGGTCCAGCCGAGCCCCAGCCTCAGCAAGTTCTTCGGCGATCCGACCGGCAGCAGCTCCTTGGCCTCGGACTTCTTTGATTCCTTCACAACCTCCACCTTCATCTCCGTCAGTAACCCCAACGCCAGCCCTTCCCTTCCAGAAAGCCTGTCTTCGCTCGCCGCTACCCCCGTGGGAGGAAGCTCCCCAGGTTCCGTGGACGCTGCCTCCTCCCCAGGGGTGGAGAGGCCAGGGTCGGGTGTCTCCACGGCGCCTCTGGAGATCTCGCAGTCCCCAAAGCCGTTCTCACAGGTCCAGGCGGTGTTTGCCGGCAGCGAGGACCCGTTTGCCACCGCCCTGAGCATGAGCGAGATGGACCGGCGAAGCGACGCCTGGATCCCCGGGGAGGCGACCAGGAGCGTCCTGGTCTCGGTCGCCACGCAGCAGTACGGCTCGGTGTTCGTGGACAAGGAGGACCTCACCATGCCCGGCCTCAAGTTCGACAACATCCAGGTGAGGGCACAGGGCCCCCAGTGCGCCCGAGGGCCGGCGGGTGCGCTCAGCGGGCGGGAGGGTCCCCGGCCACGTCTCCTCGCTTCTCCCCGTCTCTGTTCCCTGTATGTTCACACGGAAAAGGCCTGTCGAGCTTTGAAAAACCCTGATTTTTTCCAGCAGGTCCCAAGATTCTGATCATGAGAGTGTTTGCTCTGATGTCACTAGATAATTTGGAACCCTGTTGATTTCTCTGAACGAAGGTCTTTAAGGTGCTAATCAGAGTCTTAGAAATAGTTACCAGCAAGGGAGCTGCATGACAGCTCTCTGGAGAAGTTGTAAACTGTGTGATCAGTTTATTATGACAGCTGAGCTCCTACAGATGATAAATCCCCTTTTCTCTCCTTTTAGATGTGGAAAAGTGTGTTTGTGTTACACGCAATGTGCTTTATGTAGAAAGAGTTGTTACAGATTTGGTAAATAAAAAAAAAAACAGATGCTCTTTCAATAGATCACAAGATATATAAATATGTAATCATAAATAAATACTATGTATGGTAAATAATAACATTAAAAAGTTCGATCTTACCAGTCATCAAAGAAGATGAAGTTATTTTCACTTTCTCATCTGACTTATAATTATTCCGTGTCTGTTAAAATGCGAGGAAATAGCCAGCTTAGGCAGCCCTGAAGGGACTGATAACTTGGTACAAACTTTCTTAAGTTTTAAAATGCACGTCCAAATGTGCGTATGCTTTGACCCAGAAATCCCACCCTGAGTACTTATTTATGAGGAAAGAATCTCACTGGTATATGAATAGCCAGCTTCCAGGATGCCCATCAGAGCGAGGTTTATAATTGGAAAGAATCTGAAAGCACCTGGGAGTCCATTGTCGGGAGGCTAGTTGAATACATTCGCCACATCTCGTCTTTTCAGTGGGATATGTACATATTCAACTGAAAAAACGATGTTATGGCCTCTTCGATGGCACTAGTGGTAAAGAACCCGCCTGCCAATGAAGGAGACAGAGGTAAGGTTCGATCCCTGGGTCGAGAAGATTCCCTGGAGAAGGGCATGGCAGCTCACTCCAGTATTCCTGCCTGGGAAATCCCACGGACAGAGCAGCCTCGTGGGGTATAATCCCTGGGGTCGCAGAGAGTCGGACATGACTAAAGCGAATTTGCACACATGCACTCACAAAAATGACATTATGTTCAGATAAGTGTTTTTATTTATTGTGAAAAAATGAAGAATATGTTACAATAAAATATTTAATGAGACTCATAACTTGCTAAATTTGAAAGCCCAGATACAGTAAGGCACGTAGCCTGCCTCACGTGGTACCGTTTCCGTGTGTGTGTGTGCACCTCCACCTGAGCTGAGCTCGGCTGTGTGTCGGGTGGGATCTGCAGGGTCTGTGCCTTGTGTCCCGCGCTGTCTGCTCTGGGAACTGAAGGGGCCCCTCCCGGGGCAGGCGTTCCCTTTCCCCCGCCATGGCCAGGTCAGAAAGCCACTCGGGGTGGAGCCCCGGCCACATGAAGCCGATCCTATGGAGAAGCAGCACAGCTTCTGGAGAGGTGAGCTCGGCCGGCTGTCTCTCTGGGGAGTGTGAGTGAAAGTCTCTGAGTCTCTTTACAGCCCCATGGACTACACAGTCCATGGAAGTCTCCAGGCCAGAATACTGGAGTGGGTAGCCTTTCCCTTTTCCAGGGGATCTTCCCAACTCGGGGATCAAACCAGGGTCTCCCACATTGCGTGAGGATTCTTTACCAGCTGAGCCGCAAGGGAAGCCCAAGAATATTGGAGTGGGTAGCCTAGCCCTTCTCCAGCAGATCTTCCTGACCCAGGTCTCTGTGGGCACTGACGTGAGAGGCCGCGGATGTGGACGTCCTGTGCGTGCTCTCTTCGGGGTGCCTGCTGACGAGACGCATCTTCCTTGGGGGCTCGCCACCCACCAGCCGCCGTGCTGGGCGCCCTCCCCACCCTCTCCAGCAGAACGCACTGGGCGTGAATTTGCCTTCCCCGGCCTCCTCAGTGAATCCCAGTTATGGGCTTGGATGTCAGGGGCGTTTGTTGGTCAGGATTGATGCCTTAACCCTGTGGTCCGCAGGGCCGTCCCGGGCCCAGGGCTCCTCGGGTGCGTTTGGGGCTGCGCAGAGCTGCTTCCCTCGGGTCGCCTGAGGGTGGGCTAAGCGCGGTGCTCTCATGGGCCAGAGACGCTGAACGCCCCGCGACGCCCTTCAGTGCGTCAGGTCGGTCACTCCTGAGCTGAGAAACAGTGCTGATGCTTGCTGCTAGGTGAACCCAGACTGAATCGAGCATGGAGGCCGTTTCCACCAGTGAGAAGCAAGGGGTCTGTGACGGCCCCTCGGAGCTCTGACGCTTCCACATGGCTGATCGTGGAATAAGCAAGGCATTCGGGAGTTAGCCAGGTTCAGGCACCCGCTGCTGGGACAGAACCCACCCTGCGGCCAGCCAGGAGATGCTGTGTGTCCTTTCTGCTTCCTTTAAATCCTTAAGCGGTGTCTTCCATCCCTCTTGCAGTCCACAGTGATTGTTTTGGAAACCTCATAAATTGAAATATGAATTCAGAATAGTTCCTGAAAGGCCTTTGACCTTCCCATGGAACCAACATGCCAGTTGGTTCTTCACCTGTGTCTCTTCAGTCGTGTATTCTTCTTCAAAGAACTTTTCATAGAAAAGAAAATCTGTGTGGTTTACGCCAGAAATGCTGTGTTTATTTTCCAGAGGACTTAGGTCGCTCCAGCACGTTTGGTAACTCGCTGTGCACGCCAGGCTTTTAAGATGTCAGCCAGGCGTTTGTTGGATTTACCTGTTCACACGTTCCTCCCCACGCCACTGATAACTGTTGCAACACTACATCAGCTTTCTAAAATACTTTGCAGTTTTTCCAAATTGCTCACCTGTTGGTACCAAATTAAACATTCCTTCTTAAGGGAAGAAATGTGGGCAGAGGGGAAGTGTTACATTGTTTCTTTGTGAAGTGACCTCCTAGAGCAGTGTGATTTGAGGTGGAGGCCGCTCAGGTGAGCGTGTAACTCTTCATCCAGCCGCAGAGGCTTCAAAAGAGGAGTGTCGGCATTTCTAACTGATCAGAGTCTCAGTCTGTATTCTTGAAGAACTGGATGGACAGTTTGTGGGGAGATGACTGTTCAGAAATGTTCAGAACCAAGAAAGGATGGAAGTTGGAGACTATCTGTATGAAGGTTGTTCAGTGAGGGGGGAGGGAAGGGGCCGGGGATCCACAGACCAGAGTTGGCAGCAAGTCGGTGCCAACCATGAGGGATGACTGGACAGCGGGGCGCCTCGGGGCGCTCTGGCCTCGCAGGGGGCTCTGCGAACCCAACATCCAGACCCAAGGCCGGGCCTCTCCTCCACCGGGGTCTGATTCTGCTCCCTGATCCCGCCCCCGGCCCCCACAGTGTGGATGTGACGGGAGTCCCACCAGGAAGCAGGCAGGCGCCGGGACCCCTTTACTGGTCGTGCCTGGGTGCTTTCCTTCCAGCCCCGCTGCCCGAGACCAGGCATCCCTGATGGTAGCGCTCACAGGCCGTGCCTGTGACTCAGCCGCTGTGTTTCCCGTGGATGTCATCCACTAAGACCTCGAAGCCGCTGCTGAAGCCGTCTGCACGCTGCAGGGGGGGAGCAGCCCCGTCCTCTGCATGCGGAGGGCGCCCCGCAGACTCCTGTTCGTGCGGTGTGCCTCAGCCCTGCCCTGGGCGCACCGAGGGATTGCTGAGTGGAAGGGGTCTGTGGGGTTCTAGGTGGGTCCCCCCCAGGTGCAGGGAGATAGCTCTCTAAACATCCTGGGGAGGAGGCCACTCCCCTCACTCCGGTGACCGTGGAGGGTCCGCAGCCAAGGTGCCAGGACCCCCCTATCAGAACCGCCCCAGCCAAGCGACGCGGCAGGAACCAGTCCATGTCGGGACATTTTGTCGTGTCTGTGGGCTTTCAGGGTGAGTGCTGGTCAGCCCCACGGTGCTCCTGTCTCGAGCATCCGGTGCTAATTAGCTGGCAGAGTCGAGAGGGCAGGAGGCGTCTGCAGTGTGGGCTCACCGCCGAGGGTGCTGCGAGTTCAGAGGACTCACACTGCTCCTCCCTCTCCGCGGCTTCAAGGGTGAGCCCGCCCTTCCCCGGTTCGCAGGCCCTCTGCTCGGACACGGCCTTTCGTCTGCTGGAGGCGCCTGCGTGCAGAGCTTTGTGGGGCCGGCTGCCCGCGCCCTCCTTGTTCCGCCCTCTGATTACCCTCCTGGATCAGTTAGCCCCTTCCGGGGTCTGGCACTTGAACTGTTTCCCCTTATTCTCTGGAGGCGGAAACTGTAACTGTGCTGCTTCCAGGCCTTTGCCCCCGCATGAGGAGGAGGTGCAGCGTGGCCTCTGAGCTCCAGGCTCAGGGCCCGGGACCCCTGCTGCCAGGCTGTGCCCTGCCCTCCTTCAGCAGCAGGAGGCAGCCTTGCTGCATGCCCAGCCCACGCCGACCGTGCGGGCAGTCACGGGAGAGGAGGCTTGCCTCTGCAGCACCGCTGTGCCTGCTTCCCCGGCACGGCGGGAAGGAGCCTGGGGCCCTGGGCAGGCGCGGGCGGGGTCTGTCCCCACCCCTCCCCGGGCACTGGGCCATGGACGGCCACTCCCTCCCGGCCTCACCCGGGCGCAGGCAGGGCTGGGCCGGTAGCCCCCTGTGCAGTCTGGTGCAGCTGCCCCCGACAGAGGGCCCTCCTTGGACTGGGGTGACGCGGCCCCTGGGGGAGGCGATGCCCGGGCCGCAGTTCACTGCTCTGGCTGAGCCCTGGGGACCCCCAGAGGCCCAGGCCAGGGGCCCGCGGTGTGGGCTGTGGGCAGAGGGCTCAGGCCTGCCCGCCCAGCCTGGGCCCCGCCGTGCGCCATGCTCCCCCCAGGGGCGGCGTCGCCTCGCGCCCCACGAGCCCCGACTCCTCCAGCACAGCACAGCCACTGCTGACTTACCACCTCCTCTCCGGGAGAAACAGCCGCTCTGAACTCCGCATCTTACCAGCGATCGGGATGCTACAGCGTCTGGCTGGTTGCAGCTCAGCTGTACCATGACCGCATTTTAGCCTCCATACACCAGTGGGAGAAGAAAAGAAATTTTGGTTAGCTGTGAGTTTCAGTTAGCTGAGTTTAATTAACATTCTATTGTCCTGACATATTTCTCTTATATTCTTTCCAGGGAGATGCAGTTAAGGACTTAATGCTTCGCTTCCTGGGTGAAAAAGCAGCAGCAAAGAGACAGGTGCTGACCGCCAGCTCCGTGGAACAGTCTTTGGTCGGACTGAAGCAGCTCATCGTAAGTCACAGTGCATTTGATGTTCCGTGTAAGTTCTCCCTCCCTTCATAATATTTTCCTGAGGGCCAGTCACTTTGAGCGTCTTATGCTCAGCCCTTGCACAGAAATGGAGTTGCGTTGGATCCGATAACCACTCCTGAGCAACAGAGAGCATCACATATAATGTGAATGATTTGAGACGGTATATACTTTGATTAAATATGCTTCATCAAAATAACTAGAGTGAAGTGATCGTACGTTGACTTTCTGAAAGAACTCTGTTTTCTGCACTTGTAGAAGGTTTGTTACTAAATTAGCAGACTCCCCAGAAGCGCACACAAAAGCCTTTCTTTGTTCATTAACCAGAGTGAGTGCAGACACCGGGTCTGAGCCGTGGTCATGAAGCAGAAGGGGAGACTGGCCGCAGGCACCCTGACCTGGGCGGGCAGTGCTTCCAGGGGCCTGTGAGCCGCTGGAAACCGTCTGCCCCACAGCATCTCTCATGTTACGAAAGTGCAAGTGAACACTTGCTTAGGTGGGTTGCTGACACTTTCACACTGAAGTTTAGTGGTTTTCTTTAGTAAATGTAGATCACATGTTTCATTGGGTTTCTTTCATTGAAGTGATTCTAGAATTCTTCCCATGAATGAGAAGCTTTGGGAAGGAAAGGTGAGGAGATACTCAGGCTTTAAAAGGGAGAGAGGAGCGCCCGTCTGTGAGTGTGAGTCTCGTCTGCACCGGCACGCGTCCATGGAGTCGCACGTGTGGGCGCTGATGGCAGGCGCGGCCGCGTGCGTCTGGTGGGATGGCCCTCTGCCTTGGGGGGCGGCCGCCGCCGTTCCCTTCCCATGGCCTTGGAAACCTGCCGTGCGGCAGCGTCACGAGCAGGGGCTGTATTTGAAGCGTGACTTGTAACTGTGAGCTCGGAGGGGACACACAAAGCCACACACAGACGTGGTCATTAATCCTCAGGCCAATTTGTTACGTCTTTTTATTATTCTTGGTATCAAGTATATGCGGTTTGGTTTGATTTTTTTCTCCTACATTGAAAATACTTGAGGCCAGTAGAAATTATATTAACAGTGCTAGCAAGGAAACCTGTTTAAGGAAAATGTACTCAGGAAAGCCCATTACCTAGCCCTGGTATTTTAATTGCATCCTAAAATAATCGCACTCATCTTTAAGACTAGGAAATTTCTCAGCACATTTTCCTAAGTAATGTCACTGTTCCAAGATTGCCATTTACGGGGAAACGAATGTCGCCGCCCATGGAGAGGGACGTTTTAATCACGTCCCGGGTGTCACATGTAACACTGATGATTGCCTTTGAGTCGCAGGCGGGAAAAGTTATGTACATACTGTTAAGTTACTTGAGTGATTTTTATTGGACTGTTTTTCTCCTCTTCTGGAAGTTGGGGAATGTTCAGCTATGTTCAGTTTCTCAAACAGAGTCTCTATCTTATTTCCTAGTTTAAAAAAAAAAAATATTTTGAAATTTAGATCTTTTTTCTCGTATATAACTACTTTTGATATCAGAGTTCTGCATGTCATATACAGTAATGAAGAGATTTTCATAAGATTTTCTTCACAGTGCTTAAAGATTACAATGGTATATTTAAATTCTAGCTTTGAAAAACAGTTTTTTCACCAAACATTTCTGGCATCTCAGAATGAAAGTGGAGGCGGGCCACCGGGCAGGAAGGGGAACTGGGGTTGGAAGACAGGTGGAAGGAGCAGGAGACCCTCGGGAGAAATGCGTCGTTACCATCAAGACGCAGGCGGCGTGGAACTCAGCAGTGGCCACAGGACTGGGAAAGGTCAGTTTTCATTCCAGTCCCGAAGAAAGGCAATGCCGAAGAATGCTCAAACTACCGCACAATTGCACTCACCTCACAGGGTAGCAAAGTAATGCTCAAAATTTTCTAAGCCAGGCTTCACTAGTACATGAATCGTGAACTTCCAGATGCCCAAGCTGGATTTAGAAAAGGCAGAGGAATCAGAGATCAAATTGACAACATTGGTTGGATCATTGAAAAAGCAAGTGGGTTCCATAAAAACATCTACTTCTGCTTCATTGACTACACTAAAGCCTTTGACTATGTGGATCACAACAAACTGAAAA
>JADEYB020000029.1:41655490-41680298 GCA_015832495.2 Alces alces | reverse complement strand
AATTGATGCTTTTAAACTCTGGTGTTGGAGGAGACTCTTGAGAGTCCCTTGGACTGCAAGGAGACCAAACCAGTCCATCCTAAAGGAGATCAATCCTGAATATTCATTGGAAGGACTGGTGCTGAAGCTGAAGCTCCAATACTTAGGCCACCTGATAAAAGAACTGACTCATTGGAAAAGACCCTGATGATGGCAAAGATTGAAGGCGGGAGAAGGGGACAACAGAGGATGAGATGGTTGGATGGCATCACCGACTCGATGGACATGGGTTTGGGTGGACTCCGGGAGTTGGAGATGGACAGGGAGGCCTGGCGTGCTGCGGTTCATGGGGTCACAAAGAGCCGGACACGACTGAGCAACTGAACAGCAACAAAAACATTGTAGACACACGTGGTTCTTTTGTGTTTTGTTTTTCATTTATTTCTCGGCTGCACTGGGTCTTTCTTGCCGCACGTGGCCTTTCTCTAGCTGCAGTTGCAGGGGCTGCTCATTGTGGTGGCTTCCTTTTTGCCCAGCGTGGGCTCTGGGCGCACGGGTGTCAGTGGTGGCACACGTGTTAACTGCCCTGCTGCATGTGCAGTCTCCCCTGAGCAGAGATTGGAGCCTTGTCGCCTGCATTGGCGGCAGATCCATAACCACCGGACCACCAGGGAAGCCATCTGCAGATACATGTTTGCAGAACTGGACAAAAACACGTGTGGGAGCCTCGTGGCTCAGAGTGACTGTCCCAGCAGCACGGGCTCCAGGGGCTGTTTAAGAACAGGGATACCCTCTGCCACCTTGTCATGGACAACGAGGCCAGCGGTCCTGAGAGCATCAAGCAAAGAGCCTGCGGTGGGGGGAGGAGAGGCCAGGGGATGCCCGCTCATAGGCAGGCTTCCTGCCCAGCAAGGGTGGAGGAAGCCTTCCTGCCCAGCAAGGGTGGAGGAAGCCTTCCTGCCCAGCAAGGGTGGAGGAAGTCATCCTCTCCCCTCGCTGGGCAGGGGTCTCCTCGCATCCCCCTCCTTTTCCAGCACAACGTCAGAGCAGCGCCCGCCCACGCCCCCCACCCCCGCCCCCAGCCTCCTCACCAGCAGGCAGACCCAGGCTGTGCCCTGCGCACGGTGGGAAGGACCCCCAGCCCGTGGCCACATCCAGCCCAGCTTGCTGGACCAAGCCTTCTCAGCTGGTCTCTCACGTATAAGAGGAGATGGCCAATTCAAGCGTTGGGAATTATGTGCAAACGTGGCCCTACTTGAACCTCAGACAAGTCTATTACCCACAACAGATGCATAAATAAGCAGATAAAATACATGCCAGCCTCCCACCCGTCCATGACCCTGCACACTGCACATGCATGCACACACACTCCCCCCACAGCTGCACATGCACACACACAAACTTCCCCCGCGCACACACCTATGCACACATAATGCACATGCGCACAAACACTGCACACACACACACTCCCCCCACACCTGCACATGCACACACACGCACACACTGCACATGTGCACACACACACTTCCCCCACACCTGCACATGCACACACTTCCCCCACACCTGCACATGTGCGCACACACAAACTTCCCCCGCACACACGTATGCACACATAATGCACATGCGCGCACACACNACACACTCCCCCCGCACACACATGTACGCACACATAATGCACATGCGCGCACACACACACATACACACTTCCCCCTCACACAAGAGCACGCGCACACACTCCCCCCACACCTGCACATGTGCATACACACACGCACATACTGCACATGTGCGCGCACACACACACACTTCCCCACACCTGCACATGCACACACACGCACACACTGCACATGCACACACACACACTTCCCCCACACCTGCACATGCACAAACACACACACACACTCCCCCACACCTGCATCCGCAGCACTAGCGCTGTTGATGAAGCCCCGGCGGTGCTGCCTGTGGATTCTAACCGGGAGCATTGATAGCCCCGCCCAGCAGTCCAGGGTCCCCTTGTCCACCTGCAGAGTCAGCTTGCTGTCTGAGGGGCCCCAGCTCACGGGCCCCACCCCAGCACCCTGGGCAGTGGTCTCAGGAGGACCCGGCAGGGCTGCCACCCCCACCCCACGCCACGTGAGGATGCAACCAGGAGGGGCCTCCCCGGAACCAGCCCGCCACCCCCAGGGCTGCCGCGGACGTTTCAGACCCGGGCAGACGGGGAGCCCTAGCAGACAGGCCGGCGTCTAGTCCTGGAAGGAAGTCGGAGTGTAGAACCTTGGGGGGTGGGGGGGCAGCGCATCCTGCACGCTGGCCCTCCAGTAGATGGACACCTGGCGCCCCTCTTCCAAGGCTGTGTGACCCTGGCCCCCTCGGCAGACACGGAAGGCCCCAGCTTTGGGGGACCAGAGCTGCGCAGGGAGTGGTGTGAGGAGCGAGCCCCCAAACCCGGCTATACCAAGTCCCCTCCGTAAGGAGCAGAGGATGAAGCCAGAGGCCGAGGCTCCAGGTCACCTAGGTGTGCTCCTGCGAGCCTGTTCGGCCTGAGCTCCTGGGAGAAGCAACACTGGGGTCCCCGGGGGAGGAGGGAGACCCTGGGCTCAGCCTCCTGAGATGTGCCCTCCCCCCTCCGGAGGGTTTCCCCGGTGGCTCAACTGGTGAAGAATCTGCCTGCAATGAAGGAGCCCCCAGTTAGATTCTTGGGTCAGGAAGATTCCCTGGAGAAGGGATAGGCTTCAGTCTTCTTGGATTTCCCTGGCGGCTCAGATGGTAAAGAAACCGCCTGCAATGCGGGAGACCATGGTTTGATCCCTGGGTTGAGAAGATCCCGTAGAAGAGGGCACGGCAACCCACTCCAGTAATTCTTGCCTGTAGAATCCCCATGGACAGAGGAGCCTGGCGGGCTACGGTTCATGGGGTCACAAAGATTTGGTCACGACTGAGCATCTAAGCACAGCAGCTCCCCTCAGCATCCCCCCGCGACCCCACCCCCACGAGGAGCCGGGTCTGGAGGAACAGTGACGCTCACGGCCCCAGGTGTGTCTGAGGTCTGTGAGGTCGGGCTCTGCTCCCAAATTCGTGCAAATCAGCAAACAACATGGCCTGTGCGGTGCCCCCACTGCCCGTGCTCGCGTTTCTGCTTAACTTCACCTCCTTACTGTGCTATGCTTACTCGCTCAGTCGTGTCCGACTCTGCGACCCCACGGACTGCAGCACGCTAGGCTTCCCTGTCCATCGCCATCACCCAGAGCTTGCTCAAACTCATGTCCATTAAGCCGGTGATGCCAGCCAACCATCTCATCCTCTGTCGTCCCCGTCTCCTCCTGCCTTCAATCTTTCCCAGCATCAGGGTCTTTTTCAATGAGTCAGCTCTTCGCATCAGGTGGCCAAAATACTAGAGTTTCAGCTTCAGCATCAGTCCTTCCAATGAATATTCAGGACTGATTTCCTTCAGGATGGACTGGTTTGATCCCCTTGCAGTCCAAGGGCTCTCAAGAGTCTTCTCCAACACCACAGTTCAAAAGCATCTATTCTTCAGCGCTCAGCTTTCTTTATGGTCCAGCTCTCACATCCATACATGACTACTGGAAAAGCCACAACTTTGACTAGACAGACCTTTGCAGGCAAAGTGATGTCTCTGGCTTTAATACGCTGTCTAGGTTCGCAAGCCACATGCCACCCCCCAAGTGCTGCACACCTTTAAAGGAAGGACACGTCTGTCAAGTAACATGAGACACTCAACAAGCAGTGTTCCTAGGTCCACACGGACAGCTCCGCTCCCAGGCATGTGCTCCTGGGAGCCCCTGACGAATGCCAATCCATAAACCACCACCCTCTCTCGGACTGACGACACCTGCAGGAGAAGCCACCCCTGCTCCGAGGTTCCCTCCCCTGAGCCCCGTATCCGCAAGAAGGAGGGGCAGCGCCCAACCCTGGGGGTTGGCGGTGTTGTCCCCCTAAGTCCAGCGTTCACCACACGGCAAGGCCTGGGTTCCCTCCGTGCCTAGACACACGTCAAGACCAATGTGGAAGTGATGACATATCCATTTCAACATGAAGAGTTTTAATCCAGTTTAAAAGAATACCCAAAGCAAACTGCCCTTCAAATCTGAGGCTAATTCAGGGTTTTTCTATGATTATAACAAATGAGATATAATTGTATCTTAAAATTGTTGGTTAAAAATACAAACGATATACCAATTCTTGTTAAAATTCAAAGGCTTGATTGTAGAAGACATTTACTGTAGCGAGTTTTAACTCTAGGTTTACCTAGAAATTGCATGTGGAACAGTGCCGACCCAGGAAACACAGACATTAACTACGCGCATGCACACTCATCAGACGACGGAGGCAAATGGGGTGACTTGAAAGAACCACAGGTACCAGAATATAAGGCAACTCCAAGCCACCAGCAGAGTGTTAAGGCAGCTACTTTATTTTGAACAAGAAAGTGGCTTAAGTGAGTGCATGCCCCCCAACATGCCAGCTCCCCCGCAGCACCCCTGTGTTTTGGGAGAAAAGTGGGTGACCTCCCACCCATCCTGTCACCCACTGTCACACATCTGCACAGGTGGCCTCACCTGGTGCCTGCTTAAAGCCCGAGAATCAGGGGAGATGAAACTCACTGGTCAGAGCTGAAGGCTGGAGCTGGTGGGGGGCCACTGACCCCTGACCCCGAATCAGAGAAGTGAATCACCTGCCCAGATTTCCAGCTGGTTGCACATGCAACCAGCTCCATAGCTCCATCCATTAAAACGCATTCTGAAGCAGGAGAAAGAGACAGACTCTGTGCTGCGTCATGAGGGGCCGCTAGGCCGTCTGCGCCAGGAACTCCAGGTACTGTGTCCGGGCCTCAAGGTGGTCTGACGGCCGGTTGTACGGCGTCCACACAGGGTCTCCCACGAACAGCCGCATGGCCTTCACGTAGTTCTAGGGAAACACACAGACACGGCGGCGCTGGTTACACAGCCATGAGGTCACGCTCCATGCTGCTCACCCCCGTTCTCACACACGTTCCTCTGAAAGGCAGGAGGGCCCGTGCTCAGGCAACCGCGGGGCAGCGTCGGGCCCACGCTCTTGATAAACACACTGCCTTGCACACAGGCCCCTCCTGCCGCACGGTTAGAAACCTGCACCCCTGTCCAGCCAGGGTGCACTTCGAGGGTGTATCCTACAGGGGAACTCTCAGCAGGCCACGACGGCAAACGCGTGAGGCTCTTTATCCGGTGCCGTTTACGACAGCAGAGAACTGGAGACAGCTGGCGGACCCATCTCCAGGGGCCTCCACTCAACACAGTAAACTAGAGTGTGTCCCAGAGTGGCCAGCAGGCAGCTGCACACAGGCAGAGGCTTTCTATGTGCCGACAGGAAACCATCCCAAAGCCCAGCGAGCAGAAAAGGGGGACGCCACCGCCCTGACCGAAGCCCGCCCCTCCTGTGCATGACACGCTCGCCTGCCAAGCCGAGTCTTCTTGGAGAGTCCAAGAAGACTTTTGAGGACCTGATCGCAGCCAGCTTCAGGGAGAGACGCTGGGGCCAGGAGTGGGGCGACCTTCCCTCACACGTCCTCTCCAAGTCCTGAGCTTTAAGCCGAGCACACCCGTTTTCTATTCCAGAACCACCCCTGAGTCTCAGGTCAGTCCCAAGCCCACGGAGGGAGCTCCAGACCACCCTTCTCCTGCTTCTGTGGCCGTGTCCATGGCTCCAGCGCCCGATGGCTGAGGCCCAACGGACATGCTCTCGAATGATGAAGGAGCAGGGACCCCTGGAGGGGCACCTCCCGTTGGCCTGGGCACATGCCCGGGGGTGCAGACTCCCGTGTGCCCCTGCAGACCCCGGCCCCCGCGAACCCCTGGCCGCTCGCTGAGGCAGCATCCTCGCCTAGCTCTGCCGGGGCTGAGCCTCCAACAGGCGCGCAGAGCAGACTCCAGCAGAGCGGCTGCGAGCCCACCTTCTCATCCAGCGTGAAGCGGTGGTAGATGCCGGCGGGCAGGGTGATCATGTCCCCCTTCTCCATGGAGATCCGGATCCACCGGTCCTCCTGGTCCCGCACGTCAAAGTACCCACTGCCGTCCAAGATGTAGCGGATCTCCTCGTCCAGGTGTAAGTGTTCCTCAAAGAACATCTTGATCTGGGGTGGGGGGAGCTCTGTGAGTTGGGGGCCCCCTGGGGTGAGGTGGCCAGAACCACCCGTGCCCCGGCGTGGACCACCCGGCCTGCTCCCATGAGACGCGAAGGCACGTGGTCACCCCGGCAGGGCAGGAGCAGTGAGCGCGTCTGCAGAAGGCGCTCAGTAAAGCCTCCCGCTCAGCCCAGCCTGGCCTGTGTCTTTCGGGGCTCTGTCCTCTAACGTTTCATGATAAAAATGCTCGAATGTGCACAGATGTTGGAAGCATTCTCCAGTAAACACCCATGCACCCGTCACCTCTAACTGGTCTTCTGACGATTCCCCACCTCTCGCCTCCTGCCCCGGGGGGGTTTCAAAGCTCTCCTCACGTAGTGCTTCCACCCTTCTGGACAGCCCACAGATGTTTGGAAAATCCCCACTTCCAGTGAGAACAGCAGCCTCTCGGGCGGGCGAGGCCGTGGGGACAGGTCCCCGCCCTGCTGGGCACACAGCCCCTGAGGGGTGGGCACAGCTGGATACACACTGACCCGCTGCCCGTCTAAGAATCTGCCCTGAAGATACACCTCCAACAGCACAGAAAGACATGCCCGCGCCGCCCCCTGCTGTGATGTGTGCGCTGAGGGACGCTGGAGACGCCCGGGAGGCCGGGGCAGAGCGCGGGGGCAGGGTCACCAGGCACGCGGGCTCCGACGGCAGGGCGCGGCGCGGCGCGGGCAGCCACGGGGAGCCGAGGGGCCTTCGGGTGGTCTTCATTTTAGAGCCTGGCTATGGCAGCCCACTCCAGGACTCCTGCCTGGGGAACTCCAAGCGCAGAGGAGCCTGGTGGGCTACGGTCCGTGGGATCGCAGAGAGTCGGACACGACTGTGGACTCACCTTCACTTTTTTCCCTTTAGTTCTTACAGAGTCATAAGTAAAAACAAAACAAGCTTGGGGATGGAGGAAGGGGGGACCTTAAATCTGGAATCAAGCCACATGCTCACAACCACAGGAGGAAGAGAAAACTCACCTAAGTGCTTCTGAACACAGTACTCTGACTATGTCCTCAGGGAGACAGGACCGCGACTCGCCTGGAACTCCATGGACGGGCCTGCTGATCCTAACGGTGTGGACGCAGCCGCCACCGGGAACCGTGGTGTGTGTGGGAGGAGAGAGCCCTGAGGGGCATGAACACCCTGAGCCAGGAAGCACAGAGGGGCTGGGAACACGGCGGGGACGCGGCAGGACCGCGGAGAGGGCCCGCCCCACGCCCCTCCCCGCCGAGTCTGGACCAATCTGAACGTCAAGGTGGACGGTGGCGGGCACGGACACGGGCCCACGAGGAAACCAAGAATCCGCACGCCTGTGCTGAGGGGCGTCGACAGCAGAGAGCCAGGCCAAGTCAGTACAGAAGAGAGGGCTGAAGGGACACGGTGACGGACTCAGGGCGGAATCAGCAAGATTCACCAACACCAAGTCCGAGCTTGACGCTGAGCAGAATATTCACAGGCAGAAAGTAACTCCCCATAGACGTCTTCCTTAGAGCGGGGAGAGTCGGCCGGTCACAACGCGGAGCCGGATGGGCACCAGTTTAGCCAAGTTTTGCATCATGGGCACTGGGACCCCCACCCCACCCCGGACACAGGCCTCCGGGTGGGTGCCCTGAGCAAGCACAGCACCCCTTCCACAGGATTCCTGCCCAAAAGGTGTTAACCTAAGACAACCGTGAGATCACCAGATAGTACAGAAGTGTGCTTTACAAGAAGAAGAGATAAGCTGGTATTAGGGATGGTATTTTATTTCAGGAGAGAAGCCGTTCTAGAAGGTGGTAATGATAAGAATAATCTAACAGCCAGGATTTACAATAGTCAAGCCCCTTCTATGGAAAGAAGGGCGCTGGTGAGAAGACAGGAAGTCTAAAATTCCAAGTAAGAACATGTCATTTCAACCTAAGACGACATCAGGACTTGCAGGCGCTCAGTGAGAAACTTCGTCCTTTTGTAAGGTGTTATAAAGTCTGTACTCCAAGCAGCAAGAATCGTTTGGGACAGAACAGAGTAGAGATAAACCCCACAGAAAGCATCTGTGTTTTAGCAATCTGGGTGTTACTGCCCCACTCCCATTCTCAGGGCGAAGTGCTAACACACAGAAGACACGCAAGCTAGCGAGGGACAGTGTGGGTGGAGGCAGCCTTCCTGGTGGTCGGTGAAAACTCTGGACCAGGAGGACTAGGTTCTGGGCCTGGCTTTACCAACACGACCCAGGGAAGAGGTCCTCACCCCCTCCAGCTGTCCACAGGTAAGAAAAAGAGGCTACACTGAGTGGCTTAAGGCCGTAGCCTCACAGTTCGTAGCTCAGCATGATGGAAACAGCAAGTCTTGGGAGCGACACAGCTGCCAAAGCTCATGAGGACAGAAAAATTCGGAATCTACTGCTGTTGTCACGGCCGTTTCTAAAGGAGTCACCTTATTCCCGAAAAAGCAAAGACAATGATTTCAAAAACAAGGCTATCCTTGAACTTGAACACATTCAGCCTCATTACAAACTCTGCACGTCTGCTTTCTCACTTGGCCAAAGATGAGTGAGTTTCTCTACTAACAGACACCTGGGAACCAACAAAAAAACCAAGAATTTTTAAAAAACACACTGACTCCACTTCCATATAAGACGGGGCAACAGAAACTGGATCTCCCCTCCCACTTCCAATAATCAAAGCAAAGACAATATACACACTGATAGTTTGCAAAACACCAGACACCAGGAGAGGGAAGAAAGGGGCCGGGGAGGCAGAAAGCCAGAGAGGTGAGCCCCACACCTCTCCGGTTTGCGAGCTCTCGGGCTGTGGCGCTGGGAGGGGGGACCCAGGTGGAGCATCCTGAGCTGAAGAGCAGGATTGAGAATCTGGGGAGATGGAGGGAGCTGGCGTGCAGGACACAGTGCCCTAGGAGAGAGACCCACGGGGAAATCCCCGAGGCCTGCAGAGGGCCTCCCTCGAGGGCTCCTCGCCCCGTCTGTGCACGCACGTGTGGAGGAAAAGGAGCTGCAGCTGGAAAAGAGCCACTCAGACCCTTCAGGGTCGAATGGAACAGCCCCCGGCCCTAGCCGGCCTGGGAACAGAGCCTGTCCTACCAGTCAGACAGGAAAAACCTTACTATCCCAGGGGCTTTGTGTGGTGTACCAGAGCAGCCTGGGGGCTACAGCCCATGGGATCGCAAGAGAGTCGGCCTGACGGCTAAACAATACCCAACACCACTCAAGCATCCAATTGTTTCCAATAAGCTTGCATGCATTCCAGAAGAAAACTGAAGAACATAGCTACTGGTACAAAAGTACCCGGCATCCAAGAGAATAAATCACAATGTCTGGCATCCAGTCAATAATTACCAAGCACGCAAAGAACAAAACGTGACCTTTAGACACGGAGACAAGGCTTTGATCCCTGGGTCGGGAAGATCCCCTGGAGAAGGAAATGGGAATCCACTCCAGTGTTCTTGTCTGGGAAGTCGCATGGACAGAGGAGCCTGGTGGGCTACAGTCCCTGGGGTCACAAGAGTCGGACACCGGACTTAGCAACTAATCATGGCTTCACTGGTTAATCTGCCAAACATTTAAGAAAAAAGTAAAAGCATTCTAGACACACTCTTCCAAAAACTGAAAAGGATGGAATACTTTTCAGCTTATTCTAAGGCCAGCATTCCTCTCATATAAACCAAAATGAAAGACATTTAAAAATAAGGAAAGGCTTGCATTTATTAATGTGTGTGTGTGTGTGTGTTAGTTGCTTAGTCATGTCTGACTGTTTGCAACCCCACAGACTGCAGCCTACCAGGCCCCTCCATCCATGGGATTCTCCAGCCAAGAACACTGGCGTGGGTTGCCATTTCCTTCCCCAAAAGGAACTATAGGAAGAAAGGAAGTGAAGTCGCTCAATCATGTCCGACTCTTTGCAACCCCGTGGACTACAGTCTACCAGGCACCTCCATCCATGGAATTTCCAGGCAAGAGTACTGGAGTGGGTTGCCATTGCCTTCTCCTGCATTTATTAATAGTCAATAATTAATAATTCCCCTTTTCAAATAATTTACAGTTCCCTTACCTTTTCCTCGTAATTCGGTAGTTGGTCTTTGCATATGGTGATGATGTCCATCCAGGAGTAGTTTCTCTCTTTTCGGATCTTCTCTAATTCTGGATCATTCTCATATTTGTCTGCATCCAGCTAAGAGAGTTTAAACAAGCAACAAACAGGTCACGTGAACATACAGAAACACCAAACAGTCTCTTTCTGGATCTCCAGTATGATTATACTCCTAATTCATTACCTAGTCCTGTGTCCACATTCCAGATCTCCAGAATAATCATATTCCACATCTACTGTATTAATATCATTTGGTCCTTTGTCAATCCTAAACTCACCTTTCTCCCCCTCCTTTCCCAGTTTCTTGTCATGCTTCTCCCACTTTCCCTAAAGGCTAAAAACAGTGCAGTTGTGTGGAATTCCCGCCTCCCTTCGTTCCAACAGCCCTTCCAGGGAGATTCCACTGAAACGTCACGCTTCCAGTCCCAGCACCAGGAGTCCGGGGAAGCTCCGATGGCCCGCCACCTGTAACGGGCACCTCCCTGCCGCCGCCATGTGCTGTCCCCTCGGCAAGTCTGCCTGACCTTTGTCTCTACGGCACCTCTATGCGTACTTCGTTTCCCCGAGCCAAAACACCTGAAGCCCTCTGAGCCCACAAATAAAACCCAGGTTCCTCAGGCAGACAAGAGGCTTTCTACCGGCTGGCCCCAGCTGCTTTTTCTTTCTTTCCTTAAAATTTTATCTATGCGTTTCTGGCTGTGCCCGGTCTTCACTGCTGTGTGCAGGCTTTGTGGAGCTGCAGCGAGCCGGGACGTGGGCTCAGGAGTTGCAGCTCCCCGACTACAGAGCACCGCTCGACAGGTGTGGCATCCTTGCCCCAGACACGTGAGAGCTTCCCAACCAACCTGCATCTCCTGTGTCAGCAGGCCGCCTCTCCCTCTGAGCCACCAAGGAAGCCGGAGACATGACCACTCCCCACATGAGCAGACCCACACAGCACACGTGTGCCCCACACCATGTACCTTCACATCACCCGTGAGAGCTTCCCACACCCTACGGCGTCACTGATACACAACAGGCAAACATGCCCAGCTATTGTCCTGCTCAAGATTAAGTCATTATAAAGGACAAACAGGCCCAGGGCACTGGGAGGACACAGGAAATAAGTCTACTTGGGGCCTCCCTGGGGGCTCAGAGGGTAAAGCGTCTGCCTGCAATGTGGGAAACTCAGGTTCGATTCCTGGGTCGGGAAGATCCCCTGGAGAAGGAAATAGCAACCCACTCCAGTACCCTCGCCGGGAAAATCCCATGGACGGAGAAGCCTGGTAGGCTGCAGTCCACAGAGTTGCAAAGAGTGGGACACGACTGAGCGACTTCACTTTCACTTTCAAACAAGTCTACAGGCGACTCCCTGGAAAAGACCCTGATGCTGGGAAAGACTGAAGGCGGGAGAAGGGGACAACAGAGGATGAGACGGTTGGATGGCATCACTGACTCGATGGGTAAACTCCGGGAGTTGGTGATGGAAAGGGAGGCCTGGCGTGCTGCAGTTCATGGGGTCACAAAGAGTCAGACACGACTGAGCAACTATACAAGTTTAATTCTAACAGTCCTGGGTCTTCCCATCCACAGAACTGGGAGGTAGGAGGAGCCCGACTCGATCTGGCGGAGGAGCTGAAAACACAGTCTTTCTTTATCCCTGGACACTTTCAGACCTTGGCCAGTGTCCACTCCGCCTCCAAAACTGTCCCGTGGACAGCGAGGAGTCTGAACAGACGGCGCCTCCCGTCGAGCCGCCCCACCCCAGGGAGACGCACAGGGGACCCGTCAGGGACCCCCAGCCGCCCTCCGGCCGCCCCGCCCGGGCGCTTGAGGACAGGCCCGCGCCTACCGGGTCTCGGCCTGCCACTGAGGCGGCGGGGACCCGCGGAACCCGGGCCCCCCTCTCACTCCGACCCCTCCGCCCTCCCCGCCGACCCCCGACCGGCGACCCCCGACCCCCGCCCGACCCGGATCCCCGGCACCGAGCCCGCGGCGCGCCCCGCGGTGGAGGCCCGGAGGCCGGCCAGGCCCGCGCCGAGCGTGCGCACTGAGCCCGGGCCCCAGGGCTCCGCAGCCCCTCCGGCCGGAAGGCGGGGCGCGCAGGGGGCCAGAGGGGCGCCTGTGCCGCCGCGCGGGCCCCGCGTACCTTCCAGTAAAGGACCCCGAGCCGGCGCAGCTGGTCCAGGCCAACAGGGCGCGCGGGCTCGGCGCGGTGCGGCCGCCGCGGGTCGTCGGCCGCCTCATCCATGTACCAGGCCTGCACCATGGCCGGGAACTGAGCGCGGGACCCGGGCGGGAGTGGGCAGGGGTGAGCCGGGGCCTGCACCTGGACGCACGCGGGCGCCCCTCCCCCGCCCCTCCCCCCTCCCCTGGCCCCTCCCCTCACCTCTCACCCCTCCTTTCCCTCCTCCCTCCTTTACTCTCCCTGGGAGGGCGGGCGGGGCACGCCTGGAAGCCCGGGCGGAGTGCCTCCTTCCCGCCGGCGGGCAGGTCAGGGCGCGAAGCGGTGTCCCTGAAGAAAAGCTACGGGGCTCAAAATAGCGTGGAGTTAAAACTCCCCTCTAGGTCCTCCCCACCATTCTATCAGTTCAGTTCAGCTCAGTGGCTCAGTCATGTCTGACTCTGTGTCCTCATGGACCGCAGCACACCAGGCCTCCCTGTCCATCACCTACTCCCAGAGCTTGCTCAAACTCATGTCCACTGAGTCGGTCATCTCGTCCTCTGTCGTCCCCTTCTCCTTCTGCCCTCGATCTTTCCCATCATCAGGGTCTTTTCCAATGAGCCAGCTCTTCGCATCAGGTGGCCAAAGTATTGGAGTTTCAGCTTCAGCATCAGTCCTTCCAATGAACACCCAGGACTGATCTCCTTTAGGATGGATTGGTTGTATCACCTTGCAGTCCAAGGGTCTCTCAAGAGTTTTCTCCAACACCGCAGTTCAAAATCATCGATTCTTTGGCACTTAACTTTCAAGAATTTTCTCCCCTAAAGAAAGGAATGGACATTAAGATTGATTACGTTCAGCTCCCAGCCCATCCCAGTTTCCGGCAGGTCTCAGGAATTCCTTGCCCCAGTTGTTGAAAGCTAACTAATCAAAAATAATCTTGAGGAAAAATAGACCCCCTCAAAACGCTGTATCTCCGCATATATATGTTTTCTGTATATACCTACTCTCTTCTTGACTTGACGCAGCAGCCCACTCATCTGACTGCTGCCCCGTCTCAGCTCATTAAAGGTGATCTGTTCCTGTAAAGTGCAGGTCTCCTTCTTTCTCCGAACCTCGCCTTCTCTAACTCCCTTACCCTACATTTTTTGGTGCCGAAACCCGGGAGGTTGAGGTTCCTTCTCCATCTCGTTCTCCACGGCCAGCGCTTCGGAGCGTGGAAACCTGCCAAGCCCGCTTTCCCCGCCTGGGCTTTCAATACCTCCTCGGGAAGATGCCCTGTGCCTTCGTAAGCGGTACAAGCCCTGGGTAAGGGCTTTATTGGTTTTCCACGAACCCCAAGGAATATTGGCCTCTCTCTCTCTCTTCCTCTTTTCTCTACACTCTCTTTTTTGCAAGACTGACCAACTCCAGGACAGAGGCATTTTGCCATTCGACCTCCCTCCATCCACCACGAATTCTCACCTGACCCAGTAGCCCAGGGAAGCTCGGATGGTGCTCTAGGGCGCATAGACTATCGTCCTTTCTGCGTTCCCAGGGAACCCTCCGGCCCAAAGGCCCTCTGGGGAGGTACTTAGGGGACACCCCTCCCTCCTGAAGAGTCTCTCTCTCTCTCCGTTTGCCCAGTCAAAAGATTAGGTGACGACCTTTTCTCTCGGCCGGACAGTCATGCAAGCCAATCCGGAGAAGGCAATGGAACCCCACTCCAGTATTCTTGCCTGGAAAATCCAATGGACAGAGGAGCCTGGTAGGCTGCAGTCCATGGGGTCACTAAGGGTCGGACACGACTGAGCAACTTCACTTTCACTTTTCACTTTCATGCATTGGAGAAGGAAATGGCAACCCACTCCAGTGTTCTTGCCTGGAGAATCCCAGAGACGGGGGAGCCTGGTGGGCTGCCGTCTATGGGGTCTCACTGAGTCAGACATGATTGAGGCAACTTAGCAGCAGCAAGCCAATCCGTCCCAAGGAACTGTCCCTTGGCCTGCATAAAACGAAACCTCAAACCTCTGCTCTTGACTGATCTCAAGGTTCATAAACTCGAGTCACTTTGTACTCAAATCTGGCCTCAATACAAATTGGGTGACCAAAACAATTGGCCTGAGTTCAGGACTTCTGATTTCAGTATTTTATCAGATCTCACTAACTTCTTCAAATGGAATGGCAAACGGTTCGAGGTCCCCTATATTCAAGCCTTCTGGGAGCTTAGAAGCCCTCCTTCTCTCTGCAAGTGTTAGGGGAAGCACACTGACTGAAACCGCCCACCCTGGCCAAGCACCGTAGTAACCATTTGCATTAGTTGTTTTACAACAGGAGGTCCTGGTAAGGGACACAGAACTAATAAGCCACCACCAACCGGAAGAGTTCAGGAAAGGTCAAAAGGAGACACCACATGGCCAACCACCTCCCAGAATCCTTCTCTCTGTCATCCATCTTGGCTGAACAAGGCATGCACCACCAGGAAGGACTCTGAGTCAGAATGATTGGCTAAAGACAACCTGGAAACTAATCCCATCACCATAAACCCGAGACTGCAGCCATGAGGCAGAGCAGTCCTCCTGGGTTCCCTGACCCTCCTGCTCTCCACCCGGGCGCCCTTTCCCAATAAAATCCCTTGCTTTGTCAGCACATGTGTCTCCTCGAACAATTCACTTCCAAGTGTTAGACAAGAGCCCACTTTCAGGCCCTGCAAGGGGGTCCCCTTCCTGCAACAAATAGGTTTATCTCTTCAAAGTACTCAATCAAGAGGTCAGGTTATGTCAGCCGTTCACCCCAGGGTCTGTAACAGGGAATCGAGTAACTGGAAAACCTATGGGATTTACACTGGACGGCTCTAAGAGCAGTCACCCCAGCTCCTTCTGCATGTCTTCTGGCCTAATAAAATTGCCCGCCTGCTCCTTTCTTTGCCCCACAATAGTTCATCCTGTGAAAATGAAAATGAAAGTCGCTCAGTGGTGTCCAATTCCTTGTGACCCAGGCCAGAATACTGGAGTGGGTAGCCTTTCCCTTCTCTAGGGGATCTTCCCAACCCAGGGATCAAACCCAGGTCTCTTGCATTGCAGGCAGATTCTTTACCAGCTGAGCCACCAGGGAAACCCAGTCCATCCTATGCTTGGCGTATATTTAAAAACACAAGCCAGATAACGTTACTTGCTGCCTCTCCCCCTCCTTCCTAACTCTGTCCTGGCTCCACAGCCCCACGTGGCCGGCTCCTGACCACCCTTCCCTCCTGTTCTCTGCGCTCTACACACCCAGTCTCCGCCTGCATGTCCTGCTCCTCCTGACCGCCAGGCCTTTGACATGCAGCTGACCCACCTTCCTTCCTTACTCTCCCTTCCTCCAAGCACTTTTCTCCTCCATCCTTCCATTTTCAACATAGATATCCCTTTATAAAATTATGTATTTATTTTAAATTGTTTTGGCCACACTGTGAGGCTTGGGGAATTTTAGTTCTTGGCAGTGAGAGCTCAGAATTCTAACCACTGGACCATCAGGGAATTCCAATCTCTCTTCCTTAGAGAGGTCTTCCGGGACACCCCTACCCAGCAGGTGGGGGTGTGTGGTTTCCCAGTCAGACGTGCTCATGGTGCTTGCTTACCGTCTGCCTCCCCGAGGGCCGGCAGTCCCGTGTTCATGGTACTTGCATGAATGAATGCACTTGCATCGCTGACAGGCAAAAGGAGAAGGGGGCACGGAGGATAGAGGAGTGGATGGACGTGAGTCCGCGCGAACCCCAGGAGACTGGGGGGCAGAGGAGCCCGACGTGCTGCAGCCCGTGGGGTGACAGTGTTGGACGCCGCCCAGCGACTGAGCAACAACAGCAGCTGCGCGCGACTCTGCTCATCAGAGAGCCTGTCTGCTCGGTCTCCCAAGGCCCGTGTCTGGGTGTCTGGGTGTCACAGACAGCTTGTTAGGTTTGTTGAACGAAAATGGGAGAGGTGTGGCGAGAAACACTTGGAGTAGTCCTCAGGGTGCCACCGCGGCCGTCTCCTGGCCTGGCCTAACGCCTCTTCTGCCCCCTGGAAAGATGGCTGCCCCTGTGCCCGGTAAGGCAGCAACTGGAGGTGGGACCCCCCACTGCACACTACAGGGAGGGCGCCACTCGCGACCCACGCTTCAGACAGGGGACTCACCACCTACTCAGCTCACCTGCTCACGGTCATGGCGCCAGGAAGTGGCTGGGGGGGAGCGGGGGTGGGCAGCGGCTGAGCGCAGGGAGCCCAGCCCGAAAGCCAGTAGACAGAACTGCTGAAATACAGCGTGGGAAGTCAGGGCGCCTGCCTCCTCCGGCCGGGACCGCTGCTTCCGGGAATTGCAGAGGGCCTACCAACCCCCTCTTCCGGCCCCCGGAGCCGGCAGCAGCAGCCGCAGTCACGTGCCGCTACTCGTGGGCCTGGGTCTCAAGCAGATGCTTTTCCCGCTTCGTACTCGGGAGAAGGGCGAGCGCTGTTTCATGTCACAGAAAGCACACTCTGGAAACGCTCGATGGTTGGGAGTCCCTGAGGGACTCTCAGGGAGCCGGCGCTGCTGCCGAAGCAGGAAGCACGGCCGTCCCTCCTGTCACGAGAGCCTGCTGGCCCGCGGGCCCTCCTCCGAAGGGGAGGCTTTTGGACTTGAGCTACTCCTTCCAGGAGAAGAGCCAGCGGCAGCCCAAGAATATCCTTTGTGACCACAATTTGTCACCTTCCTGTGCAGTGAAAGGCAAGCACTCCCCCTGAGATCTGCGACTCGGGTGCTGTCGGGGTCCTCCTGGGGACCGTTGTTGGGGGACGGCTCTGGGGCAGCTGCTCCGAGGGGCAGAGGGAGAGGCCTGTCCACACGGACGCGACTGAGGACACGCGCGGGCAAGCAGGTGACTCGGTGACAGAGCCCTGCTGGTCCCAGAGCGGCCCCCCAAGTGGTGATTTTAGTTCTTCACTGTGACCGGGGGACCCAAGAGCTAACGTCCTCCCTGGGATGGACACCTGACTACCCAGGGGGCCTGCTGACCGGAGCACAGGGGCCCTGTCCTGGTTTCACCCCGAATTCCTCTCACCGGTGACCGCAGCTGCTGATGGCTAGGTCCCCGCTGAGCTGGGGGCTCCGAAGGCCCCTCTGTTCTTTCTTTACACTGATGTAGGCAAGCTGGGGAGAATGTGTTTGGATTTTCGAGGACAGATCTGCCTGCATAGACTTCACCCATCCCAGCTTTGAAAGCTCTCCCAACCCGAGTCCACTGTCAAACCACGTGGATACGACAGAGCCACAGAGAACCTGGGGCCTGAGCTGTGAAACACGCAGGAGGTGGGCAGGTGCCTCCACCAGGGCTGGGGGCCTCCTCTGTGAAGGGCTGTGTGGGCCAGGAGGCGACATGCGGGATGGTGGACGGGCCCTTTAATAACAAGCACTTTAAGATGTACCCACCATTCTCAGCTTGTGGAATATACAAAAGCAGGCATCAGGCTGGATTTGCCGCAGGGCTGGGGCCTGTTCACCCAGGTGTATCACATTAATAATATTACAGAGGCTTCCCTGGAAGTCCAGTGGTGAGGAATCCATGCTTTCACTGGCCAGGGCCCGGGTTCAATCCCTGGTCAGGGAACTAAAACTCCCCTAAACCCCGTGGCACAGCCAAAAGCATTTAGAAATATGATAATATTACACTTTGACTTCACTGCCAAGTACTTGGTTCTCCTCGCCTGTGGGAAGAGGTGTGGAGGGTCCGGGGTCTCAGCCCAGAGCAGGTTAATAGGAGGGCCTGGCCCAGGGTTCCTACGGCAGCTGTCAGAGCTCCCACGCACCGGGTCCTAAGGAGGGGGTGGACGTGAAGGGGGTCAGAGGACACCCAGGGCTCAGCATGCTGCCCTTCAGAGGGAGCCAAAATCCTGCCTGTTCTGGGAGCCAAGCGTCCTGCCCTTGCTCCAGGGACCAGTTCCCTGTCTTCCAGGCGTTCACTGTACAAACATCCCTGAAGGAGGGCCTGGGAAAAGGGACACTTGGGGCTCAGCTGAGGGTGTGCAGAAACGCCAGAGCCCCACGGAGGAGGGGGGGACAGTCTCCTAGCATCTGCTCCAGACGGCTCCTCTGCCCTGCACTTGGTGGGCACAGGCAGGAAGGGCCCCAGCAGCTCACGGTCCCCCAGGCCAGACGCGGGGGCTCAGCGTGGCTGGTCCCCAGTTCAGTGTCTCCGCAGCTGCAGTAACCCAGTGTTGTGGAAGGAGGGGACCTCATGTTCAACTTTGCAGGTAATACAACGATGGGGGCTACAGCTATTTCGGGGTTGATGTAAGTTTGGTCATCCTGACGATGCAGAAATTTTCTTTCCTGGAGTTTAAACCTATTAAATACAAAGATTAAAAGAAATCATCTTGGAGTGTTCAACTCCAAGAACAATAGTATAATAATTATCATTATTGTTTATTACTAATAATGAATAGTATTTCTTGAGTGCTTATTATGAGCTAAGCTCCTTCATTCATGAGCTCTTTTAATGAGAATGAAAAATACTCCAGTCTGGCTCACTAAGGATAGTTTCTGAGTTCCAGGAGTCAAGAGGCTGTCTAGAATGGGAAAAGTAGGCTCTAAAGTTCATTACTAGTTGTTCTGAAGGCTGGAGATCAGCGAGCAGGTTGAACGTCCCTAAGCCTGACCCCTGAGGCAGGTACCCACCAGCCTGGGGAGTGTGTGAACGCTCAGTCGTGTCCGACCCTTTGTGACCCCATAGACTCTAGCCCTCCAGGCTCCTCTGCCCATGGCATTTCCCAGGCAAGAAACTGGAGCATGTTGCCATCCTTTTCCAGGGGATCTTCCCAACCCAGGGATCAAACCCGAGTTTCTTGCATCTCCTGCACTGGCAGGCAGATTCTTTACCACTGTGCCATCTGGAAAGCCCATATTGGTACTTACTCCTGAATGCCCAGAGCAGGCCAATGGGGATGAGCTAATGAAACAGAGATCAAAAGTCTTGGTCTTCCAGATCCTCCCACCCAGGAGCTAAAATGCCTCTGCTTATGACCTTCTCTCGTGGCTGTTATCCCTTCCTTCACCCACAAATGCACAGAACTCTCGGGGGCTTTGCTTATGTGGATTCTATCTACTAACAGTCATCTGAAAAGAGGAAAAAATAGGTTTTTATGTATTAATTCATCTAAACATATCAGTGATCACCATTATGTCTTAACAAATAACATTTTAGTGAAGAAGTCATATTTTACAAATAAAAAATGAAAAGAGTAGCATTTTTTTTTTTTACATTTCTACAATTCTTGTCTGGCTTAATAGAAGGAAGAGGGACTCTCATCTGCTTCTGCAAAGAGTCTCTTGATATATGTTATTTTGGTTGAATTGTATGAAGAAGATCAAGCCTCACAAGGTATGTAGTTGGAAAGGGGAGGAGTAGTTTAATAGCCTTCTGGATAGTTGTAGATATTCATACTATACCAAATTGTAGATATTGATACTACACCAAAATTTGACAGTTGGTGGTTTCCTAAAAGTTAGTTGCAATGTGGAATTTGACAACTAGAGCAATGATTTCAAACTCTGTTATATCCATGTGTCTTGAACTTTGAATAGTTAATTTGTACATGATTGTGTAACATATGCACTAGTCCTTTTGAGAATACTGTTCCACAGAGTTATGTGTCTCTTCCAAATATTGACACAGCCTGGTCTACAATATCACTAGGCTTACCAGAAAAATCCAGGAGAAGGAAAGCTGTAAACGTCATAGGGCAGAAACAGTTTCACAATATTTGAATTTTCTTTTGAAATCTTGAATTGGCCATAAATATTGTCAGTTGTTTACTTGCTGATTTTCTTTGGCCATACCTCAAGACATGTGGGATCTTAGTTCCTGATGAGGGACTGAACCCGCACCCCCTGCAGTGGAAGCTTGGAGTCTTAGTCCCTGGACCTGAAGAGACAGGCTCACCCTATTTTGGGGAATGTCTGCCAAACACCCTGGTTGGAATAACCACGGTTACCTGGCGGCAGGATGGGTTTGTAGCTCAGTCATACAAAAGCTTCTGCCTCAAAACAACCAGGGCGCTGTGTTCAACAGTATGTGAGAGGCTTTCTGTTACTTCCTGCTTTATCCCAGAGGCTATTAAAAACATTGGTCCTCAGGGGTCAAGATTAATAAAATTGAAAATGTGATTGCTTCTTTGGGTCCTTCTTAAGAGAAACTGGGCTGTTTTGTTTTGTCTTGTGAGAAACACGATCACTGCTGGTAGTTTGGAGCTGCAGCCCAACCCACACTGAGGCACCAACAGCGTGACCCCCCAGGGCACCAACAGAGTGATCGCCCCCAGGGCACCAACAGGGTGAGTGACCCCCCCCCCCAAGGGCACCAACAGGGTGACTGACCCCCCCCACCCAGGGCACCAACAGTGTGACCCCTGGGGCAGCGCTCAGCCCAGCGGGGCGGCAGAGGCAGCAGATGCTGGCCTGGCCTCCTCACCAAACTGTCCTCCTGGGCGCCCCTGCCCTTGAAGAACGCAGCTCTCAGGAACAGACAGCCGCTCCGTGTAAAATAGACAAGCACCCGGCGTGGGGACTGACCCCCACCGTCTGGCAATGACTGACAACTGGGTATAATCTGCAAAAATACTGAGTCACGATGCGGTCCACCTGAGATGGACGCAGCCCTGTGAACCAACTCTACTTCGATCTTAAAGAAAAAAGAGACCCAGCTCTGAGCTCTCCTGGTTAGGGCGCAGGTGACAGACACAGCCAGCAGCTGGAGCAGACAGAACCCAACGGGGTCCTGTCTCACGTGCCTGAGAAGGCCGGGAGCGCCCCTCACCCCGGGCGGCCCTGGCCTTGGGCGGCCCGCCTGCGCCCGGCTCGTCCCTCACAGCTCAGCTCGCCTGGAGCGTGGACTCGCTTCTCACCCGCCAGGAGAGCTTTGCGGACCTGACAGGAAACAGCGGTAGAAGCCCTGAAACGAGGCTCGCTTGGGTTCAGGGGAAAGCGCTCCCGGCATGCTGTGCGGACATCCGGCCTCCCGGAAGCTTCCAGGTGGCCGGCGCGTCCACGTGCTCACAGCGTGTCTCCGCGGGAGCTCCGGGCCGGGTCGTGGCCGTCGGGGAGGCCACGGCCGGCAGCGTGTCACAGCCCGTCAGGCCGGGCAGGGGGTCGGCAGCCCGGGAGGGGAGGAGAGGCTGACGGCACACTCTCTCCCCCTGTGGAGAGCTTCCAATAAAAGGATGAGACTGACGGCACAGCGGCTCTCGGCTCCGCCCTCCCACGTCTTCAGCGCCCTCCCAGCCCCAGCGAATCCGAGCATCCCCGGTCCCGCCGCGGCCCTGTGTCTAAACTCCTCTCCCGTCAAGGCCCAACTTCGGGGAATGTCTTTTCAATGGCAGGAGCTGCAGGGTCTTCTGGAATACTCAGAAAACGCTCAGGGAGAGTGGATGCCACAAATAAGGAGGGCAGAAGCCTCAGAGGAGCACCTGTGCAAAAAGCACAGCTTCAGGAGCATTTTAACGGAAAGAGCTAGAAACAGGAGTTTGCTGTGAGACACAAGGGTTCATCCATCAATAAAGGTGGAGCTAACAGTAGGGGCCACAGAAGGAATCCAGTGGGGCCCACTGGTTTCACACCCCGCAAGTAAAAAGACATGAGAAGTTCACTACACTAACACAGCCCGGAACAGGACGAGAACGTGAACAGAACGGAGTCGGGGGACACAACTGAAACTTCGTGAAGCTGTTCTCTGTGGTGTATATCTGAACATTTCTGATGCTAATTTTTACAAAAAGTAATGGGATTTTGAGTTAAGAAGCAAGCTGTCTGTGCATGAGCCTGGATTTCTTCACAAAGAAGTCATATTTGGAACCAGTTGCCCAGAGGCCCCAGTCAGCAAAATTTTATTCAAACTAATTAAAAGGAAAGTGTTTCTCGCGGTTTTACTATATCTTTGAAATGGGGTCAAAGACAGCAGGCACCCTGTCCTGGGGGGTGTGGGCGTGTTTACAGCATGTCGGTAAATTATCCCAACTTCTGTGCTCCAGCCTGAAGATAAAACCGATGTGTATTCTAGTGCATCACCTCTGCCATCTTCAGCTTTACCAGCCGAGTGTCCCCAAAACACTCGCTCCAATAAAGCCTTTTCCCGAGTGTGCACCAAGTCACACAGGGTGAGGAAAGGGATTCGAGAAAGGGTTTCCAAGGTCAAACACTTGGAGGAAACTCAGGTGACATCATTTCCCTTCTGAGAAGTAGTGAAGTTTGTCAGGGAAAAACTGTCTCCTGGAGACAAAACTTATTCATGCTCTGGAGAAAGAAAGTGAAAGTTGCCCAGTCGTGTCCGACTCTTTGTAACCCCATGGACTATACAGTTCATGGAATTCTCCAGGCCAGAATACTGGAGTGGGTAGCCTATCCCTTCTTCAAGGGATCTTCCCAACCCAGGGATCAAACCGGGGTCACCTGCATTGCAGGCGAATTCTTTACCAGCTGAGCTATCAGGGAGAGGCACTGGCTAATTCCAAATGCACATTCTTGGTAAACACTGTCCAGAGTTCAGACAAACAAGTAAAGCCAGTGCAGCGGCAGAGAGGCGGTCGGCACGTTTCCTGTGCACACACCCGGACGGAGTCTGCACCCCGGAGGACTCCACCCTAAACGTGGGAGGAGGCTGGCGTGTGTGGGTGTAGCCAGGAGGTGTGATGGCTGACTTCACAGTGATTGCTTGCAACACCACATTCTCTTAAAAAACAGGGAATTGGTCAGTAGTTACCTCATAACCAGTTTGAGGGAAACCATATCCGTTTTCCCCATGATTGCAGAGGCCTAAGCAAGAAATGGCACTTCCAAGGTAGCTTAGTGGTGAAGGATCTGCACGCAAATGGAGGACACGCAGAAGAAGCAAGTTGAGCCCCTGGGTGGGGAAGATCCCCAGGAGGAAAAAATGGCTACCCACGCCAATACTCCTGCCTGGCGAGTCCCACGGGCAAAGGAGCCTGCCAGACCACAGTATGTGGGGTCGCAGAGAGCTGAGGTACTGAAAACAGGCAAGAAAGCAAGATAGGACCCAGGGCAGGACTTCCCTTGGTGGTCCAGTGGTTAAGACTTTGCCTTCCAATGCAGGGGATGTGGGTTTGATCCCTTGGTCGAGGGAGTTAAGATCCCACATGCCTTGCAGTGGAAAAACCAAAACAGAAAACAGAAGCAGTATTGTAACCAATTCAGTACACTTTAAAAAAGAAAAGAAATGACCCAAGTCAATCTGGGTCTCTTGCTTTGTTTGTAGGACCAGAGTGCTTTTGTCTGCTCAGGAGCGTTTCAAGGCAGGCCTCTGGTTTTTGTTTTTATTTTGACTGCACCACACAGCATGCAGGACGCTAGTTTTCCAACCAGGGCTTAAATCTGGGCTCCCTGCAAGGGAAGCACAGAGTTCTGAGACAGTTAATTCTTAGGTAGGTTGATAAGAGTCCAGGGTCCTCTGGGGTCTAAAGTTCTGGAGGAGGAGAAAGGGACAAATGTTTTTTTCTACACTGCTTTGTCTTACTCACACGAGACATTTTTTTCTTAAACTCTTGAGTTGTTATGACAACAATCTTTAAGACTAAATTTCTTTAGGCACAGAGCTAATAATTACACAACAAAATGACCCATCTTGTTCAAGGGTATGTTTTTCCTTAAGCTCTGTACTAAGGATTCAGTTCAGTCAGTTCAGTTCAGTCACTCAGTCGTGTCTGACTCTTTGCAAACCATGGACTGCAGCACGCCAGGCTTCCCTGTCCATCACCAACTCCCAGAACTTGCTCAAACTCATGTCCATCAAGTCAGTGATGCCATCCAACCATCTCATCCTCTGTCGTCCCCTTCTCCTCCTGCCTTCGATCTTTACCAGCATCAGGGTCTTTTCCAGTGAGTCAGTTCTTCACATCAGGTGGCCAAAGTATTGGAGTTTCAGCTTCAGCATCAGTCCTTCCAATGAATATTCAGGACGGATTTCCTTTAGAATGGACTGGTTGGATCTCCTTGCAGTCCAAGTGATTCTCAAGAGTCTTCTCCCACACCACAGTTCAAAAGCATCAATTCTTTGGTGCTCAGCTTTCTTTATAGTCCAAGTCTCACATTCATACATGACTACTGGAAAAACCATAGCTCTGACTAGACAGATCTTTGTCAGCAAAGTAACGCCTCTGCGTTACTGTCTAGGTTGGTCATAGCTTTTCTTCCAAGGAGCAAGTATCTTTTAATTTCATGGCTGCAGTCACCATCTGCAGTGACTCTGGAGCCCAAGAAAACAAAGGCTGTCACTGTTTCCACTGTTTCCCCATTTGACATGAAGTGATGGGACTGGATACCATGAGCTTCATTTTTTGAATGTTGAGCTCTAAGCCAATTTTTTCACTCTCCTCTTTCACTTTCATCAAGAGGCTCTTTAGTTCTTCTTCACTTTCTGCCATAAGGGTGGTGTCATCTGCATATCTGAGGTTATTGACATTTCTCCCGGCAATC
>JADEYB020000029.1:41637724-41649311 GCA_015832495.2 Alces alces | reverse complement strand
CATGTATGGATGTGAGAGCTGGACCATAAAGAAAGCTGAGCACCGAAGAATTGATGCTTTTGAACTGTGGTGTTGGTGAAGACTCTTGAGAGTCCCTTGGACTGCAAGGAGATCCAACCAGTCCATCCTAAAGATCAGTCCTGAATATTCATTGGAAGGACTGATGCTGAAACTCCAATACTTTGGCCACCTGATGCAAAAAACTGACTCATTGGGAAGGACCCTGATGCTGGGAGAGATCGAGGGCAGGAGGAGAAGGGGACAAGCAAAAAACTGACTCATTGGGAAGGACCCTGATGCTGGGAGAGATCGAGGGCAGGAGGAGAAGGGGACAACAGAGGATGAGATGGTTGGATGGCATCACCAACTCAATGGACATGAGTTTGAACAAGCTCTGGAAGTTGGTGATGGACTGGGAGGCCTGGAGTGCTGCAGTCCATGGGGTCGAAAAAAGTCGGACAGGACTGAGCAGCTGAACTGAACTGATGAACATAGCAGCGCACGTTATCTTTTCAAATTCTTTTGTTTTTTTTTTGATAAACACCCGAGTGGAATTGCTGGATAATAGGATAGTTCTATTTTTAGCTGAGAAACTGCCATAGTGTTTTCCATACAGGTGCGTACAGTAGCTGTACCAATCGACATTCCCGCCAACAGTGTGTGAGGGGCCCCTTGTTTCTGCATCCTGACAGTTGTCTGCTGGCTGCCATTCTGACAGGTGAGGCGATTCTTCCTTAGTCTGTTTGTAAATTAACTCATGACTACACTAGTCTTTGTTGCTGCTCGCGGGCCCCCTCTGCTTGCAGGGAGGGGGGCTCCGGTTCCCCGGCTTTGTGCTGCTCGCGGGCCCTCTCTGCTTGCAGGGAGGGGGGCTCCGGTTCCCAGGCTCTCGGGTGCTGGCTGCCTAGCTGTGGTGTGTGTGCTTAGCTGCTCCAAGGCACGTGGGATTTTCCAAGACCAGGGATCGAACCCATGTCTCACCATGGGTGAGACATCCACCTGCTGGCAGGTGGATTCTTCTCCAGTGCACCGGCAGGGAAGTCCTTCCTTAATATTTATATTCTATTTGCATGTGTTCGTATTAAACATACATGACAAGTTACCTGAGAAGAATTACAAAGAATAGTTTAGCCAACAACCTTGAAAGTCTTTAGTTGTCATCGTAACCTCTCGGCCTGTGGTCACCATTTCTAGTTGGAAACCTTCCAAACTTCCATGTACAGAACTGTTCCGTCTGCTCGGGCGTCCAGAGCAACACACTGCAGCCTTGGGGCTGAGAGAGAATTTTGCCCTTTTGGTCCTGGAGCTGGGCTCGAAGATGACGATGTCAGCAGAGCTGGCTTCCCAGAGGCCTCCCTCCTTGCCCTGCAGACGGCCTCCGTCCCGCATGTGCTCACGTGGCCCTCCCTCTGCAGGTGTCCCCAGGATCCTGAGCGGACTAGGGCCACCCAAACAGCCTCATTTTAATGCAACCGCCTCAGGAAAGGCTCAGCATCCAAACCCAGTCATACCCTGTGCTGGGGGCATGATTCAGCCCCTTGCAGCCTCCATGCGCGCATGCAGCTCAGCGTCCTCCACTTGGGCCCTGAGGACTGGACAGGTTTGTCCAGGAAGTGCTCTGGGCCCTGACTGAGCTGCTGTGCTCCCCCCGGCACCGTCTCGTCTTGTCCCGAGTGGGGTAGTTCTCCTGCATGTCCGCCAGCCCCACCACCCTTCCCAGATGCCAACCAACGTCCCCTGCCTGGGCTCTCAGGACCCCACACCCTCCACAAGACATGCAGAAGGTGGGTCTGTTTTCTACCTGAAGCCCCTCCAAACTCAGGGCAGGGTGCGCCGTGGCAGGATGTCAGCACCCCAGACCTAAGACACTGCCTGTGGATCGAGTCACCTATGCCAACAAATTAAGACCCCCCCACCCCAGCCCAAATAATGCAGCTAATTCTCAGGCCCTGGGGAGTTAAAATACTGCTAAAGAACAACACATCCCTGACTGTAAGACCCTGCTTTCTTGAAGCTGCTGAACCGCAGTGGTGCCTGGACTGACTTCCCCGGGGGCCCTCAGCCCCCAAGACCCTAATCCAGGAGATGCTGGCAGGGCACGCCCGGCGCTGGGATATGACAGGACATATCTAAACCCCAGAGGGAACACAGGAGCAACTGAGGCCCTCGTTACAGACACAAAAACGTAAAATCTCCCCCAAACAGGAAACTCAGATTGCAGCTGGAGATGGACCAGCAGGAAATGTACGCACGTGAACATGAAGAGCAATCAAGAGCCAACTGAAAGGCTCCCCCCAGCTGCAAGCTGGGTGCCTGGACTGAAATCCACCAAGGCGGCTCAAGTACTTGAGTTCATGAGCGATACATATCCTTACATGTTATAGAAACACACAGAGAAAAACCCCTAATTGGTCACCTTCTCAGGATGACAGGGAGCCAATCTTAGCACTTATCCTGCCTTTCATATGTGACCTCTACCCCCTGGAACCAAAATCAGATGAGGGGAAGGAGCTTCTGAAACCATTCCAGATAATAAACAAGCAGAATGACAGGGTATCAGCCTTCCGCCACCTGTGAGAGTTAACGGACCCGGGCCCTGAGCGCCGCAGCTGCCCGCACGGGAAGGACGAAGACGCCGCCGCCTTTTGATGAGTGCCCGGGACATACATGCCCACGGGAGGAGCCTGTGGCGACCAGGCCTCCGGACCCCGCTGCCAACCTGTAGGCGACAGAGGTGCAGGAACACGCTGGACGGCCCAAGATGGGAAGTTACAGATCTCAAGAGTGGGAACTGGCAGGGCGGATCGCTCAGGCTCTTTAACAGATAAACTGTGGGGAGACCGATGGATTGAGGCAGAACCTGTGAATTAAAGAAACTTAAGAAATGTCAAGTTAGGGGGCAGGGGAGGTTCAGGAGGGAGGGGACATACGTATACTGAAGGCAGATTCCTGTGTTGTGAGGCAGAAACCAACATAATGTTGTAAAGCAATTAGCCTCCAGTTACAAATAAATTAAAAAAAAAAAAGAAACATCAAGGTAAAGAATTAGCAGACTAAATTGCCACAGAGAAAAGCAGGAAGTCGCCTCTGTAGAAGTGGGGTTGGTTCAGGGAGGTGGGGGGTGCTGTGTGTGGAGGTGCCAGGCCGGGTTTTCTTTCTTGGCCCTGGGGTGGGGGTCACAAGGGTGTTCACCTTGCAGTAATCGCCATAATGGTAACAGTGGTTGTAGTGGTAGTTAACAGTAACTCAGTAAGCCGTCCATTTATTTTGTGTTATTTCTGCATGCTTTTATGACACTATTTGTAATAGAAGAAAAAAACAATGTTAAAGTTTTTAATTTTCAAGGTGCTTTTAACAAAAATAACCAAAGACACCTTTACAGCATCTATTTACAACCGCAGTCTTCAGACGCCGTAACCGCTGCTACCTGGCGGGCACGGAGCCGGGACTGCAGGAGCAGGCAGCGCCCCTCATGCCCACCAGGCGCAGCCACATCCCCTTGGCTGGGCATGGGTCCTGGGTCCTGGGTCCTGGGGGGGGGGGGGTGGGCTGCACCTTCCTCCAACCCCACGTAGGCACAGGTCCACCTGAGAGTCCTCACTCCATCCTGCCGACTGGAAGGCAAATGAACGCTTTCAGAAAACATCTAGACTTCTCGCCTGCGTTTTTAAACCCGTGTTGACCTTGTCCTTGTGAAATCAAGGCCCTGACATTTTTGTCCAAACTGCAATACAGCTAATGAGAACAGTATCAAGCCCGATAAAGCATAATGCTAAGATCTCACAAAATTCTCAAATCTGAACGGATGTTCAATCTATGAGCCATCCGACCGGCTTTACTGCACACACCACAGACCACCAGCCCACCTTCTGGGTTCAGTCTGAAAGGCGGGTCTGCCCACAGACGGTGGGGCCCAGCCTGTAGCTTTATTCTTCACCCCGGAAAGTAAAGGGGACATGGGCCACGGCTTATGGTTTCCAGGAGCTACAGCACCTGCTCAGTCTGCGGGCTGCTTCGCGCCTTCTCTCGCCAATCTGTCCGCCTCTTCGTTGCCTCTGAATCCCGAATGGCCAGGAACATGCATCTGTTAAATAAAAAGTTTCCTTTCATTCTAACCAGTTTTTTACACAAGCAGCACATGACTACACGCTCACTGCAGGAGCCAACCCCTCAGAGCGAGCGCGCGCGGGGCCCCCCAGCCCCCTCAGCGCAGCTCGGAGCAGCCCAAGGCTGTGCCCACCGCACTCGAGCACCAGACACGCCGGGAGAGACCCACTGTTTCTCCCAGACTGGGCTTCAGCGCTGTACTGGTTTTCCCCACTTAATGGTGAGCTTTCCAGGCAGAGTAGAGGCATGGATGGAATGTATGTCTCCCACACACACCCCTCACTCTCCCTCAGGGCTGCTACACGGAAGGGGTGCCCTTGTGTAACTGAGCCACTGTCCGCACTTAGGCTGCCGAAAGGCAAGTTTACTAATTTTTTTATTTTATTTTTTGGCTGACATGCAAGGCTTGCAGGACTTAGTTCCCTGACCAGGGACCAAACCCGTGCCCTCAGCAGTGAAAGCATGGAGTCCTAACCCCCGGACCACCAGGGAAGTCCCTGAAAGGCAAGTTTAAATGACAAATGGGTTGCCAAATGGTCAAGAGGGTCCTGGGCTGGGAGAGCCAGGTAGGGTTAAGAAAGTGACTGGACTTTTAACTTTCGGGGAGAATGGATATATATTCTCCATTGGATATGGATATATATACATCCAGTGTATATACAGGGCCGAGCCTGCTCTCCACCTGAAACTACCACACCATCATTAATCGGCTATACTCCAATATAAAACAAAAAGTGAAAAAAAAATAAAAGGTAATTTTAATAAAAGTGACCTAGCATAAGAAAAAAAATCACGTTACTAAAGTTTCAGCATGCAACTACACTTTTAACGAGACACATTACACACTGGTTTAGCTGACGTGACGGCCGCCCCCAAAGCAGCCAGGAGCTGACGCTCACAGGCGGCTCTCGCGGCGGCGCGGTGGGCCCGCCTGCAGCAGCAGCACTCCTCACGGGCGCTCTCACACACGCTGCCGCCTGGACCCAGGTCATCACGTCACTCTCCAAACCATTGCCGCTCTAGCTCATTGATTCCCCTGGTCCTCGCGGCCCAAGCGGTAAGCATGCGGCCCGGCACTCACCCACTGAATGTCCATGCCCCGTGCCAGCCGCTCCAGCTCCGCGAAGTCCTCCTTGTTGGTTACCTCCTTCCCGGTGCTGGTCCTCCAGCCGTTCTGCTTCCAGCCCTTCACCCAGGTGGTGATGCCTGGACGACACGCACGCTCAGAGGTCCCTCCCGCATGCGCCGCTCTTCCCTCCTCCCTAGACGGCCCTCTGACCGCCGCTCCGCTGGCATCCGAGTCACTGTCTGGACCTTCCTTCCCACGGGGCCGTGCGCTGGCTCCTCCATCCCTCCACTCGACCTACAACCTGTGGCTCTGGGGCTGAGGCCCCACTTCCTCCCCTTCCTCCACAACCCCCCAGCCCCTCGCAGTCGTGGTCCCACGCGCAGAACTTCCCAGAGGAAGTGCACATGCCCATCACGGCCGAGCCTCTGGGGCCAACCCCGGACCAGTGCGGGCCTCCTTCACCCCCCACACACCAGCGCCATCCCCTACTGCCTGGGTCCCGCCCTGACACCACACCTCCTCCAGGGAAGGAAACACCTACTTCCCTGCATAATTATTCCAAAAATCCTAGGAGAAGTCAAACGTAGCCGCTTACCATTGATGGTAAACATACTGTCCGTGTAGAGAACCAGCTTGGTGATGTCCTGAGCCTTAGCTTGCTCGATGGCTTTGCAGGCTGCCTTGAAGAAACACACCAGTTTCATGCTGAAAAGACCATTCAACTTTCGACACTGTTGTTCAAAATTACCAAAAAATTTAAATTCCTTTTCCTGTGCTAATTGTAAAGATAATATTGTCTATGTGAAATAATGCTACACATACAATTCTCCTGTTTATACATCTATTTGAAACAAGTTTTATTATTTTTCTAGAAATATCCTGTTCATCAGGACTGTTCTTGCCCCAAACTTCTGGACCCTGAGTATCTTAGATACACGGAGAGTAGAGAGTTTGTTGATATGTTCCAGTCAACAGTCAAGAACGATAAACTGACACATTTGGTAGAAAAACACATTCAATAACTTACATGAATCTCTGCTCTTTGGTTTGTTTGTCGCCCAGGAAGTCTAATTCCCACATTTCTGGTTTCAAAACAGTACAAAGGAAAATAAAATTATAACACTAATTCTCAAAGTGATTCATTCTATAAGTCTCTTAATGGCTAACAGGCTTGTATACATTTTTTATCTGAAACATGAAAGCATCATTCAAGAACACAGCCTTTAAAAATCAAACCAAGAAACCCTACATTTTATTGAGAAGTGCTAGGGTGTGGTCTTGTAGGAGAACCCTGGACCAGGAGGCAGAACCCGAGATTAATTTCTGGACCTGAAACACGCCAGCGTGTGGTCCTGGTCGGGTACTAACCCTCTGGATGCTCACACCACCCGAGCTCGCCACCCCGTGGAGGACTCAAGGCTAAGTGAGGCATCAAGTGGAGGTGGAGGACGGACAGGCCAGGAGGCGCGAGAGCAGCACGCCGCACGGCTGACCCCGCTCCCGCCCAGGGCCGCTGAGGAACCGGTGAGCGGCTACTTCACAGGGCTCCAATCCCTCCTTCACGTGAATTCTGGGCCGTCAGTTACTCAAGTTCTTCCGCACCTGGGGCGGGCGTATGTGAACAATCTCACTTCCCCTCACCCTGACTCTCTGTCTTTGAAAACCACGGGTCACCTCTAAGCTCACTCATCTTCAAAGAGTGGCGGGGGCACAGGGTCCCAACCTGGTGACCCGCCCCTGGTGCATCCTTGGGAAAACCACTTCCCAGGGGCTCAGGAGCCTCCTGCTAGCCCTGCCAACGCCTCCAAATAATCAGACAGTGGCAGACGCTGCCTCATCCTTCCCCAGGTTTTGAAGCATGACTCAGTTAAGTGAGAAGCTTAGTAAAAGCCGCTCTTCTGGCTTACTCACAGAGGATGGCCGGGCCCCCAGTAAACGCCGATTCCTGCTCGGGCCTTCCTGCGCCCGTTACTGGAGCAGCAGCCGTCGGTGTAGACGACCACAGAGTCCCCTGTGAGTGGGAGACCGAGCGCGCGTCAAGGATCAGCGTTATGAAAAACTGGGATTCACCTAAAAGATTTACTATAGTTGAGTTAGCATTCTACTTCAAGAGGGTATTTATGCTTCGGAAGTTTTCTGTGCAGAACACTACTAATGCCTCACGGGGACACTTGACACTTCCTGCTTGGAATCCACTCATATTTCAGTCCTGCCTGCTGGGCAAGTACAAGTGAAAGCGATCGCTCTGTAAACCCAGAACCTGCTGCTGTTTACAATGCTTGCTTCAGAGGCCAACCAGCAATGCCACCGCCCCCTCGCCGCAGGGGTCGGGGTGTGTTTACCCCCAGAAGCGGCCCCTGCAGACACCAGTGCCTTGACGGTGATGAAGTCCTCCCTGCCTGAAGGGCAAGTCCTCTGACAAATGCGGATCTAACTTTTGTCTTGGGCCTTTTGCTACAGTGAACTGTGGTCCTGTTTGCTTCTTTTCACCAAAATAGAGTTTGATCAACACACCAACGCTGTGTAAAGAACGAGGCAGAGCAGAGTGACTCTCGGGCCGCTGACGGCCAGCAGGGCCCTCAGCAGAGCGGGGGCCTGGGCTTCCGGGCGCCAGGGAGCAGGGGTGCGGCGTGCGGCAGAGGAGGGCAGACTAATCAGCTGAAGGCAAGCAGGGCGGAGGCGAGGTGTGAGAGGGCGGGGCTGGCAGCCGTGGAGACCACGGTCAGTGAACGAGACGCTCAGCACTACGGCCTCCCGGGTCCTCAGCCCTGTGCCCACTGTGAGGACTCGTCAGGCACTGAGTCGGGGACCCTCGCACTTCAGGCACCTGCTGGTGCGCTGGGCACACTCATCTCCCAGTCACCCCACAAGTATCTGCCTCACTTGATCTAAACCATTTGATTCTGCTTTTCACATAACTTCAAACACAGTTTCCACGTGGTCTGACCAAACTTTTTTACTGGTTTCCCTTGAATTTAGAATTCCCTTGAATAGCACTCTTGCCTGGAAACTCCCATGGACGGAGGAGCGTGGTAGGCTACAGTCCACGGGGTCGCAACTGAGCGACTTCACTTTTGAATTTTATTTTTTTTCCACTTTTGAATTTTAAAATGGCTTCTTCTTTGTAAACTTGGAACCCCCAAATACACTGATTTATATAAAAATTGCTACTTATTCCTGTTTTTTATTTAAACATGTTAAAGACAAAAAGGAGACCCATGTACCGTAAGTCACTAAATACAAACACTTGATTCCTAGAGTTAAAGGCACAGGAGACATTCACAACTATCTTGCTTCATAGGAGACGACAGGATCGTGTCTGTTTTGCAAAGATGGCACGTAAATCGTTAAGATACTGGTGCCAGTCAACATATAAAGGAGCTCTGTCCAGGGCCTTTCTTATCTGAAGAGCTGAAGTCTCTGCATTTTCTTAGGGACCAGAAATACTGTGTCCATAGAGAACAATGGTATTTACAAAGATCACAGAGTTTTTTATGTGTAGCTTATATAATAGTTTTCAGTGAATGTCTAAAATTCTGAAAATGCTGCGCCATTTGATCGATTATAAAATAGTGACCTCAGAGATTTTTAAATAACTTTTCCAGGTAAGAATGTTACACATAAGCTCAAATTTCCCTTATGAAGTGGAAAAAGTTTTTACACATAAACAGTTACACTACTAAAATTTTAACAATTCCAGACAGACACACCCACGTAAGAAAAGGCGTCTTTGCTGACGGGAGGTGGCGGCTCTGTGCTCTGTCTCACGTGCTTTGCACACGGCTCTGCCTTTTCACCCTCATCCAAGGGCTCATGGAGTCGCTTGCTTGCTTTCACTTGTGGTTCTTCTACGTGTTTAGTTTTTTGCCCTGAAAGATAGAAGTCTATTCAAAAACTGGAAACAACAGAACATGAAATGATGGAGAATCCAGATATTCACCAAGTCAGGCTTAAACAACCTGTGTGGGGCTCTGTAAAAAGGGAAAGACTAATGTCCTGGAAAGTGACTCTAAATGTTCCTTAAGAAGCTCCACAAGGGCAGGGTGAAGACCACAGCAAAGCTTCTGCTAAAGAAGAACACTGGTCGCCACGCAGACGGCAGAGATACCACGGGTGCCAAACCCTCTAGGGCTCAGAGTTTGAAAATCTGAGAGGCTCTCTCACAAGAGAAAACAAGGACCCAGTTTTTGTACATAAGCTGAGAAAAGACAATGGGACGTATTAAGAAAGGGAAGTGGAAGCCAAAAGGTATCAGGGTTGGGGCCCTGCAGGGACAGCACTGGTGGGCACTGCCCGGGGGGGGGGGGGGGGGGGGGGCATTGCACGGGGGGGCGGGGTGGCATTGCACGGGGTGGGGGGGGTGGGCGGCATTGCATGGGGGGAGGGGGTGGGCACTGCCTGGGGGGACAACACTGGTGGGCACCACGCGGGGCGGGGGCAGCACTGGCCGAGCGCTCCCTCCAGAGTGGACCCGAGGGTGACCCTCAAGGGATACTCATACCCACTCAGGCTATAGCTCGCTTAACTCTTTCATGTACTTGTGGCAGCTGACGCAGAAGAATGAGACCAGGATTCAAACAGCTGGTTTCGATCTGAGCTCTACCCTTCATCAGCTGTGAACTCCGTCAAATGACTTGACCCATCACAGCTGCTGTACAAGGAGGCACTCAGTGACCTGAAGCCGCTTTCCCTGCACTTCCCTTTCATGGAGCAGAAATTAGAACACAGAGGAGATCTCGAAAACCACCACCTTAACCCAACACTGGAGGGCACTTCCTACCCGAACCCCTAAACCAGTGCATTTACTGAGCACTGACTAGACAGGCATCGGCTGAAGCCTCCTGCCTGGCGCAGCCTCTCGCCCCACACGTCTCAGAGGAATGCTAAGGCCAGCCTGGCAGAACTGGAGGGAAGTTTCCACTACCTCCAGAGCAACACTGGTATTTCCACTCTGATGTACTTGTATTTCCTCATATTTACCTTGAAAATATTCCTCTAGGGGACTTCCCTGGTGGTCCAGTGATTATGAGTCTGCTTGCCAATACAAGGGTTACAGGTTTTGATCCCTGGTCTGGGAAAACCCTACATGCCCAAGGGGCAACTAAGCCCCTGCACCACAACAACTAAAGCCCACGCGCCTAGCACCCATGCTCCACAACCAAGGGTTACCCCCACTTACCGAAACTAGAGAGCATGGCCTTACATCAAGGAAGACCCAGCACAGCCAAAAATAAATCTTAAAAAAAAGAAAAAGGACCCAGCCAAGGCAAGACTGATACTTCCAAACTAGCTTTCTATGCCAAGCCGATTTCCCATCTGGGGAGAAAATGGAACTGTCACATCACACCCCTGTTGAAAGGCTGCTGGCAGATGGAGGAGGCATCGGCCACACAGGAGGGTGGGTCTCCTCTACTTCGGAAACTCGCATTTCAGGGCAGATTCCCAGCAGGACCTGCCTCTCCCTGAACTCCGCTCTGCCCAAAGTGGTCACGACAGCCCAGAGGAGCACTTGTTCAAAGCTTGAGCACCTCAGTGAGCTCCATAGACTGCTCAAAAGAAGCTGATTTGAAATATTCTCCTCTCAGCCTTCATCCACTGCCGTAAAAAATGCCTGAGTAAAGTTCATAAAAATAAAAAACACTTCTTCAGGGTAGGTTACAGTTTAAACTTTTGTGCTCTAAAGCAGTCACTCTCAGTGTCCCTTATGTTAGTCCTTAAACGTCAATTAACTCTACTTTCTAACACATGAACTGGGGGAAGTTCCAATTGCAGGACTCCGTCTAAGGTAAAAAGGAAATGCCACAGAGGTGCATGCTGGGAAAAGAACTACATTCGTCATTTTACAACTAGAGCCCATTCAACCCACGAACAAGAGTGCGTATTCTTAAAGGTGAGATTAAGCACAGTGAGGGGCCTAAATAGGGGATCTGAGTCCTGGCTTGTCTCTAACACTGTTACCAACAGCAGTCCCTAAACTAAAATGCTTTCAGCCCATTTCCTAATCTGTAAAATGAAAACGACCAAAATATCTCCTCTCTGCGTTTATAGCAGAGGACAGAGAAGCCTGGCATGCTACAGTCCGTGGAGTCACAAAGAGTGGCAGACTTAGCAACCGAACCACCACCACAACATATAGATCAAGAGAATCCTGGGCTTTGACAAGCTTTGAATAGGCTGCTGCTGCTGCTAAGTCACTTCAGTCGTGTCCGACTCTGTGCAACCCCATAGACGGCAGCCCACCAGGCTCTGCCGTCCCTAGGATTCTCTGGGCAAGAACACTGGAGTGGGTTGCCATTTCCTTCTCCAATGCATGAAAGTGAAAAGTGAAAGTGAAGTCGCCTAGTCGTGTCTGACTTGTAGCGACCCCATGGACTGCAGCCTACCAGGCTCCTCCGTCCATGGGATTTTCCA
>JADEYB020000029.1:41614950-41635018 GCA_015832495.2 Alces alces | reverse complement strand
CAATCACCATCTGAAGTGGTTTTGGAGCCCAGAAAAATAAAGTCAGCCACTATTTCCACTGTTTCCCCATCTATTTGCCATGAAGTGATGGGACCAAATGCCTTGATGTTAGTTTTCTGAATGTTGAGCTTTAAGCCAACTTTTTCACTCTCCTCTTTCACTTTCATCAAGAGGCTTTTTAGTTCTTCACTTTCTGCCATAAGGGTGGCCTCTTAGACTATAATCTACCCAATATTTCACATTTTGTTCTGCAAGCAAATGGACTTCTTTAAAAGTCCTCTCCATTGACAAGCCTTCCTTTTCAAATAATAATTTTAATCTACCTAATTTTCAAACCAGTCCATCCTAAAGGAAATCAGTCCTGAATATTCATGGGAAGGACTGATGCTAAAGCTTCAATACTTTGGCCACCTGATGTGAAGAGCCGGCTCACTGGAAAAGGCCCTGATGCTGGGAAAGATTGAGGGCAGAGGAAGGGGATGACATAGGGGGAGATGGTTGGATGGCATCACTGGTTCAGTGGACAAGTTTGAGCAAACTCAGGGCGATACTGAAGGACAGGAAAGCCTGAGTGCTGCAGTTCCGGGGGTCAAAAAGAGTCAGACAGGACTTAGCGACTGAACAAAAACAACAACTTTCTTGAAGTCTTCAGTTCAACAAATGTTACTGAACACCTATGCTGTGTGACCCAAGCCCCGGGAATACAAAATTGACAAAAACAGAGATAGGCCTGTGAACAGACAGAAGACATCTCAAGAGAAAAGTGTGTGCCAGGCAGGTGGAGTGAGCCAGTGCCTGGAGGGCCAGGGAACACAGTAGTGCAAGAGTAAGATTTGAAGGATAAAAGGAGCGTTCACTCAGGTGAGTTAGGCAGAGAAGGAAGCCTGATACTCTAGGAAGGAGCAGCAAACGTGTGATCAGTGTGTTCTTGCCTGTGAACTCAATAAATATCCATTTAAAAAATTTCAACTTTACTCATTTAAATTGGCTCTTATCCATTGCTCGTCCCTGTTGTTATTGCACTTCAAGGTAGCTTCTTTCAAAAAAGTTGCCCTTAAGAATCAAGTAATGATGGATGGCCACATCTCTTCCGTGGATATATGATGAGAGTTAGGGATGGCCCAGTGACCGCTCTCAGGACAACCACAGCCCCTGTTCTTGAGATTGTTCATTCTCCCTTTGCCCAGTGCGTCGGGGGCTCCTGTAGCCTCCTGGTGTGCACAGAACAGGGCCTTGGAAATGTTACTTTGACCCACTTTCTTTAGACGCGTCCTCAACTGCCTCCTCCCAGGGGCACAGGTTAAACTGTGGACACAGATGGCATCTGGAAGAGCCAGCTTCGACTGAGAAGCTGAAGAGGAGTAAGTCAGGGCAGGGAGTCAAAAGCAAGTGTCTTCAAAGCTTGGGAAGAACTGGGGTTGTCAGCCAGATGTGAAATGGTAACAGGTGTGCGGGATATAGACACAGCTGTGGGCTGCAGTGTTGCCTGGAGGAGGAAAGAGGCTGGGCCCCTGGAAAAGTGCTGCCTGACTGCTGCCCGCGTCCCACTAGCTTGACCCTTGGGTCTGACCTACTTAATTAAGACTTGCTTTTTCGTCTAAGTTAGCTGACTGTGGTCCTTTATCACAGAGCACTCATCATCCCTACGAAGTTGTTGTTTGAATTATCGGAGTATGTTCAGAAAATCATCTGAGTGGCTTTCTGCAATTAGAAAACTGCTTCTTCTGGCATTTTTGTTGACTGATAACTGTAAATTTTTTTTTATCTTAATCTCTGGCTCCAAGTGTGTGACTTTACTTACCCTGGGAAAAACTGGCCCATTCTCAATAAGGTACTGAGCCCTGGACCCGAGTCGGAAGATACTGCCAGGGGGGTATTTGCCCAGGGGTGGGGGTGGGGCTGAGTGGCAGGAGTGATGCAGAGCGGTTGTGACTCGGCCCCCCAGACCTGCTGCTCTCTGCCCCTGAGCTGTGAAGTTTACAATGTTGACTGAAAATTTCAGCCCCACAATTTCCAGCTGTATTAATTCAGTGAGTTGCTTAAAGTCTCTGTGCTATGGTTTGAAAAATGGAGGTGCTGCTGCCGTGTCCAGTGGCTGAGTATCCAGACTATGTGTGGATAATGTGGTCGATACACAGCGTGTCCGCAAATGCACCAATTCTTTTCATCTTGTGTGTGTTTCATGAAGATGCCCGGGGAAAATGGTGTTGCGTTTGATGAGATATATTGAAGATGAGCAAGTAATCAGTTTGTGATAAAAGTCAAATGTATTAATATTACTATACTTTAGATAATATCTCAGCAATCACCATCTGCCTACTGATAGTTCACTGGTATTTCTACAGGCCACCTATTGTAATACAGGAAAAGTGACCTTGAGACTCTCCAGAAGAAATCAGTGACCTCACTTCAATTAAATGCAAAAGATTTTCACATTCATTACAGACTTGCACATTTATTTTACTCACATGCTCCTTACACTGGCTGATAGATAATACAATAAAAATCCTGCCAGCTCTAAGTGGAGGGGAGAGAAAACCTTCTGTTAAATTCAGTCCATTAATTCTTGATCAGACAGGCAGGTCCATAAATTCATTTTACACTCAAGGACTCATCAGTAACTCATCTCTTGTCATTTTATTATGAACATCAGGAGTTGTGATCTGCAGGGAAGAGAATTGTTTTGAAGTCTAAGTTCTCTCTCCCCCTTGACCTCTAGGCTTTCTGCCTCACAGAGCTGAGATAAAGCATTCCCCATATAGGATCCTTTCTCATGGGGACTTTTATACAATAAACAAGTTAACTTTCTAAAGGAGAACTGATTTTGATTGTTTAACTGTGCCCTCTGCCTTGGCAGTATTCTATCCTGGGCTAGAACTACCCAGTGTAAAAAGTTAATTAGCAGAAACCTTAAATAGACCTGGGAGGCCAGAATGGGATCTCTCCTGCCCTGCGACAATGGCAGAGCCCAAGAGGAAGAGGACGTCTCTTCTTTCCCGGCAGAGACTCGGCCAGCGCACAGCCACAGACTGCCTTCCACAGCCCCCCACCTCCCTCTTCTCCATAGAAGCGCTCTTTCCCTCACTGTGCCGGAACTCCACATGGCTCACCATGGTGGCAGATCCTGAACTGCACTTCTCTGCTGACCCCGAATAACGCCATCTTTGCTGGAGAAATACCTGGCAGTCTGTTTGTTTAAGGCCATCACTTTTCTTCTCCCAACAGGGGCCAGAGAAGGCTCCAGAGCACGTCTGGTGTTGTAGCCACGTGTTCCGGGAAACACTCACTCAGAAGGACAATGCAGATAGTGGAGTGCAGTTTGTTACACCAGTGGGGCCGAGGCAGCGTCTCCTCTTAGCCAAGGATCCTGACCAGTTTTCGTGAAAACCTTACATGCCCTAAGCGTACATGCCCAAATCCACCTCCCCTAATTCCCTGAAAGTAGTCTGAATAAAGGAAAAAAAGATACAATCAAAGTTAACCCGTGATTCATATGCCTTAAGCCTAGGTAGTTAACAGTGGACAATTAATAGGCCTGTGGTCATACCTCAATAAGCCTAATAGAATTTGTGATTCTATTTGGTTACACAGATAATTAGGGTATTCTTTTAGGCTACAGAGAGTCTAGGTATGAGCCCTGGGGCTCTTCCTTCCAGGGGCCTGGTTTTCCAGTTGTATGTTTTCATAGATACTGGGCATGTAGCTCAAAGTTCACAGTCTGGCCCAAGATGGAGTCCTGCTTTCAGGATGGAGCCTGTTCTGTCTCCTCATTCGCTGGGTGAGCAAGGAGACATGGTACCCATGTCGCCCTGTTGGGCTCACTGCTTTCCTTGCTGACCCTGGAGTTTGAAGGTACATCTTTCTTGTGGATCCAAGCTCACACCCTCTTTGTGTGTGAGGTCCTCCAGGCTTTACTTGGGATCTATGTAAAGGTTTCTTTTCAGTCCAGGCCTTCTCTGTATGTGAGTTTGCCTTTGGCACTTCAGTCTCATCTTGAGATCAGACCATTTCAACCAAAGCTGGCTGAAAATGCCACTGGCCTGGTTCCTGGGAAGGGGTGTTTCAGACAATGGGGGCTCCCCAGATGGCTCAGTGGGTAAAGAATCTGCCTGCAATGCAAGAGATGCAGGAGCCGTGGGTTTGATCCCTGAGTTGGGAAGATCTCCCAGAGGAGGAAATGGCAACCCACTCCAGTATACTTGACTGGGAAACCCCATGGATGGAGGAGCCGGGTGGGCTACAGTCCAAAGGGTCCCAAAGACTTAGCACAGCACATAGCACAGCTTCAGACCAAGTAGTGCTGAGTTTTTCTGCCTTTGGCCTTTTCCTTCTGGACAGAGACATTATTGCATTGCCAATTGGGAAAAACTGAAAGTGAAAGGAGAAGAGGGCGATAGAAGATGAGATGGTTGGATGGCATCAGAACTCAACAGACATGAGTTTGAGCAAGCTCTGGGAGATCGTGAAGGACAGGGAAGCCTGGTGTGCTACAGTCCACGGGTCTGCAAAAAGAGTTAGAGGACAAGACTTAGCAACTGAACAACAACTGTGTATGGGAAGATGCAAGAGTCTGGGCTCATTGAAATCATTCCTTTCATATGCATCTCAGTGTTTTCTCACCCTGATTTCCTCAGGGCTCACTATAAGGAGAAGCAGCAGTCTGATAGCTTCTCCTGGCAGATACTGTTTCCTTCCTGAGTTCCCTCAGGGCTGGCCAACTCACCTTCAGAGCTGGCTGCCAATTGCTGATGACTATGACATTCTTTGTTTACTGATGTGGCAGGCAATATTCCATTTCTCAATATCTCCATTTCTTTAGTATTCCAGTTAATGAAACAGGCCAGTACCTTATCCCTTTCACTTGAAAGAAAAACAATTCAGGGACAGTAACACCACAGGATTTTACTAGAGTCCTCATTCTTCACAAATCCTGAAGGCTGACCCGGGTGTTACAAACTTCCCAAGGTTCTACTCTGTTGCAACATATAGATTTGCTTCTTTGCTCTCCTTCTTGAGCCTCCCCTCAGGAAGACAGCATCCACTTGCTAATGCTTTTATCCATAAAGGGACCTAGGATTACCAAAGAAAAACAGCAGTTTTTCCAAGCCCAGGTTCGACACTTAAGGCATCTGCTATCAGAACAGATGAAAAACCTGACCTCTCTAGCACTGAGTGACCTTCCTCTGACCTCTGGAAGGTAAATCTTCCTAAAGAAGGGGTGCTTTGTTGTTCACCCCCCCTCAACAGACACTGCTCTCCCGATCACTGCCCAGATGTCCTTTAATCCTGGGACATACAAGCTCTGTTTCCACGTAGTACTCTCCTCTTGCAGGAACTCAAAATAATGTACTGACTTGAAGGTTCCTGTGGAATCTTCTTAAAAATACATCTTTTAATATTCTGAACATTAAAAGGATAATAAGGGAATATTATGAACAATTCTACTGGCATAAAGTCAACATTTAAATGAAATGTACCAGTTCCTGTAGAAGCACAAACTGCCAAATTTCATCCAATATGAAAGAAATAATCTAAATATCCCTGTAACTTTTAAAGAAACGGAATTCATCATAGTAAAAAAACCTCAGAAAAAGAAATCTCCAGCCCCTGATAATTTCACAGCTGAATTCAACCAAATGTTTGAAGAATTAACACTGATTCTACACAACTGTTTTTAGAAAATACAAGACAAGGGAGCACTTCCCAACTTATTTTATGCTGGTATTAACCTAAAACCAAAACCTGACCAAAACAGTACAAAAAAACAAAACTAGAGACCAACGTCTCTTGTGAATAGACATTAAAAATCCTCAACAAAATATTAATAAATGGATGATGAGAAACTAAATAAGACTAAGATGACGAGCCCAGTGAGAAAGAATTATACCCCATTACCAAGCAGGGTTTATTCCAGACATTCAAGGAAGGTGCAATATTTGAAAACCCATTAAAGTAGTCTACAATATTAATGGGCTAGGAAGAAAAACTCACATGATTATACTAATTGATGCATAAAATGCATTTGACATAATCCCATTTATGATAAAAACCCAGAAAACAGGGATAGAAGGGAACGTCCTCAAAAATAAAAAACATCTACAAACACTTAATGCTGACATCATACTCACTGATGTGATGAAAGAGTGCTTTCCCCAAGGATGGGGAACAAGGCAAGAATGTCCTCTCCCACCAGGCCTTCCAACAAAGTCCTGGAGACCAGAAAGAACTACTGGATGAATTTCTGGAGTGCTGCTTTCGTGAAGTGGGAGACACAGAAGCCAGGTGGAAAAGGTGGGCAAAGGAATGGAAATGGTTCATTAAGGGGGTTTGGAATGATGACCCAGGTAAGATCACAGGTCAGCTCTATTTTCTCTCTTCAAGAAGTTCCAAGCTGACTCCAGTGAGATTATCAGTTGACCCCTCTCTCCCTAACATTAGAGAAGTGCCAGTTCAGTTCAGTCGCTCAGTCGTGTCTGACTCTTTGTGACCCCAGGAGCTGCAGCACGCCAGGCCTCCCTGTCCATCACCAACTCCCAGAGCCTATGCAAACTCATGTCCATTGAGTCGGTGATGCCACCCAACCATCTGGCCCTCTGTCATCCCCTTTTCCTCCTGCCCTCAATCTTTCCCAGCATCAAGGTCTTTTCCTATGAGTCAGCCCTTTGCATCAGGTGGCCAAATTATTAGAGTTTCACCTTCAACATCAGTCCTTCCAATGAACACCCAGGACTGATCTCCTGTAGGATGGACTGGTTGGATCTCCTTGCTGTCCAATGGACTCTCAAGAGTCTTCTCCAACACCACAGTTCAAAAGCATCAATTCTTTGGTGCTCAGCTTTCTTTATAGTCCAACTCTCACATCCATACATGACTACTGGAAAAACCATAGCCTTGATTAGACGGACCTTTGTTGGCAAAATAATGTCTCTGCTTTTTAATATGCTGTCTAGCTTGGTCATAGCTTTCCTACCAAGGAGTAAGCATCTTTTAATTTTATGGCTGCAATCACATAGAGAAGTATATATAGCTTTAAAAATCTGAGATGAACACATCTTAGTAAAGGTTGCTTGAAATCTTAGAAATCACCTAGTGTAACGTTCTTGGAGAAGGCAATGGCAACTCACTCCAGTACTCTTGCCTGGAAAATCCCATGGATGGAGGAGCCTGGTAGGCTGCAGTCCATGGGGTCCCACAGCGTCAGATGCAACTGAGTGACTTCACTTTCACTTTTCACTTTCATGCATTGGAGAAGGAAATGGCAACCCACTCCAGTGTTCTTGCGCGGAGAATCCTAGGGATGGCGGAGCCTGGTGGGCTGCCGTCTATAGCGTCGGACACAACTGAAGCAACTTAGCAGCCACAGCAGCAGTGTAATGTTCTAAGCATTTTCCACAGCTCCTGGCCCATGTGGATAATTGCTCTGGTAAATTCGACAGGTGAGGAAACAGAAGTTCAAGTAGATTATCTCCCCTCAGCCAGGTATTGTTTACTAGGTTGGAAAAGCCCTTCTCCCTAGTGACTCTTTGGCACCCCATGGACCGCAGAATGCCAGGCTTCCCAGTCCATCACAAACTCCCGAAGCTTGCTCAAACTCACATCCATCGAGTCAGTGATGCCATCCAACCATCTCATCCTCTGTCCTCCCCTTCTCCTCACCACAGATTAATTTCATCTCTTCCACAGAATTCCCTTGTTTCTTAAAGCATGAGTCCTCCTGGCCCCCTTTACTTATCTTACTCGTGTGTCCTGTTATAATTTGTCATTATATACTCAGTCATACAATTTATGTTTTCTTCACTAAACTTCCTTGGTGAGCTTCCCTGGTGGCTCAGCTGGTAAAGAATCCACCTGCAGTGTGGGAGACCTGGGTTCGATCCCTGGGTTGGTAAGATCCCCTGGAGAAGGGAGAGGCTACCCACTCCAGTATTCTGGTCTGGAGAGTTCCATGGACTGTGTTTTCCATGGGGTTGCAAAGAGTCGGACACGACTGAGCCACTCTCACTTTCACTCTCTAAACTGCTATCTCCCAAGGGCAAGGGTCCAGTGGGTTTTCCTTATAGCTAGTACAGAACACACACCTAGACAATTATTTGTGAATTGTATTTTTTGCTCCTCTCTAGGGCAGGAAGTCCTTTACACACGTGTTTCAAGTGACAGGATAGTAAGCATTTTTCCAATAAAAAATTCTGTGTCGAATTCTTGACCCACTCTCAGGCCATTTGCCATCCCCGAATCTTTCACCACACCTGGACTAAATTCAGCTGTCCAGTTCGAGCCCTGACTTTCCCTAAGCATCCCTCATCCTCCTCCTGGAATCTCGCCCTGTTTGGCCCCAGGTCTTTGCAGATGGTGACTGCAGCCATGAAATTAAAAGACGTTTGCTCCTTGGAAGGAAAGTGATGACCAACCTAGACAGCATATTAAAAAGCAGAGACATTACTTTGCCAACAAAGGTCTGTCTAGTCAAAGCTATCGTTTTTCCAGTAGTCATGTATGGATGTGAGAGTTGGACTATAAAGAAAGCTGAGCACCAAAGAATTGATGCTTTTGAACTGTGGTGTTGGAGAAGACTCTTGAGAGTCCCTTGGACTGCAAGGAGATCCAACCAGTCCACCCTAAAGGAAATCAGTCCTGGGTGTTCTTTGGAAGGACTGATGCTGAAGCTCCAATACTTTGGCCACCTGATGCAAAGAACTGACTCATTTGAAAAGACCCTGATGCTGGGAAAGATTGAAGGCAGGAGGAGAGGGGGATGACAGAGGATGAGAGGGTTGGATGGCATCACGGACTCAATGGACATGAGTTTGAGTAAACTCTGGGAGTTGGTGATGGGCAGGGAAGCCTGGCGTGCTGCGGTCCATGGGGTCGCAAAGAGTCGGACACGACTGAGTAACTGAACTGAACTGAACTTCCCCTCTTGGGGTGGTTTTTCAGCTCCAGGCCGCCTCCACCACAGATGTTTCTAGACGTCTCAGAATCGTCGGCCGCACCCAGCAGTCGATACTAGAGCCCAGTGTGGTTTGGAAAACCACATTTATTCGTAAAGCAATTCGCTCCTAGAGCGCTTTCACAAGCATCTCATTTGGTCCTCCACAGCCCAAACGGAACCCAAGTTTCCTGTTCCTTTCCATTGCTTCAGCTGGGACGCTAAGCTTCCACGTGTTAAGTTATGCTTTTGGTCCTGTCTCCGGGTGTAGCCCAAGCTGTTTTCCTCGGGCTGACCTGGGTCGCCCGACAGACTCCCGCCGGGCCCGCCCACCACCCGCTTGGAACCTCGATAGCCCACACGAGAATTCCCGCGAGCAGCGGAGACAAGGATAACTCCCGAGCCGAAAAGCCTTCCCAGCTTTCCGGCCCTCAGGAGCCCCTTCCGGGGACTCTCTAGGCTGCCTCCGCGTCTCAGTGGTTCTTCCGGCTTCTCTACTCGCGCTATTCCCGCCTCTTCCCCTCCGCCGCCGGGATTTAACGAACTCTCGCGAGGTTTAGGCCTCTTCCTAGGCCTGCTTGAGTCGGCAGCGGCAAGAACCTTTGGCCGCCTCTGCAAGGTGCGTGATTCGTGGGCGCCTTGCCGGTCCGCCGGCTTCGGGGGTCACACGTCTGGGGCCCCCGGGTGGGGATGCGGCCGATTGTCCGGCCTGGGGGCCCCGATGGCTTGTGCGGGGGGAAGATGGGGCCGGCCGCTCCCTCTGAGTACCCTGTGCTTCCAGGTCCCGGCCATGTTCAGCTCCAGCGCCAAGATCGTCAAGCCCAATGGCGAGAAGCCGGACGAGTTCGAGTCGGGCATCTCTCAGGTGAGGGGGCGGGCGAGCCGAGGTCCCGACGGGGGTCGGGGTGAATGAAGGCTGCGCGCGCTGAACACGGGCTGCGCCCTCTGCCGCCCCGCAGGCCCTGCTGGAGCTGGAGATGAACTCGGACCTCAAGGCGCAGCTGCGGGAGCTGAACATCACGGCCGCCAAGGCAAGGGGGTCCCTTGGGGTGGGCTTCGGGTCCCCCCAGGACGGGGCGGGGCTTGGGCACGTGCGCGGGCCGCCGGGAGGGCCGGGGCCACTCTCCCCACCTAACTGCGTCTGTTCTTCTCTTCCCGCTTCGACACTAGGAGATCGAAGTTGGCGGTGGCCGGAAAGCTATCATCATCTTCGTCCCCGTCCCGCAGCTGAAGTCTTTCCAGAAAATCCAGGTGCGCCTGGTGCGCGAGCTGGAGAAGAAGTTCAGCGGGAAGCACGTCGTCTTCATTGCCCAGGTGCGCCCGCGGGGCACGTCGTGTCGGGTCGCTGGAGTGAGGGCTTGCGTTGGTAGAGTCACTGGTCGGTGCTCGCACCGGGTTAAAGAGATAAGGGGTGCTGCTGCTGGTTGGCCGCCTGTTGCGAAGACCTGACTCCTTGGAAAACACCCTGATGCGGGGAAAGATTGAAGGCGGAAGGAGAAGGGGACGACAGAGGAAGAGATGGTTGGGTGGCATCACCGACTCGATGAACATGAGTTTGAGTAAGCTCTGGGAGATGGTGATGGAGAGGGAAGCCTGGAGTGCTGCGGTCCATGGGGTCGCAAAGAGTCGGACACGACTGAGCTACCGAACTGAACTAAATTGCTGTTAATGTTAAAGCGGCCTCAATGCCTGCCTTGGCTGCAGTGCCATAAAGGTAGTGGGGTGTGCAGAGGTGATGAAGGTGAGATGTGAACTTGGCGCTTGCTCCGCCTGGTGGGATTTCTCAGGAGGCTCACACCATCCTGGGGAATTACATGTAGATGTTGGGAGGAAAAGGCATGCTAAGGAATGGTTGATAGGGTAAGGAGAAAATGGTTAAGAGGCTGTTCTTGTTTTTTAAGTTAGATTGGGCCTTCCTGCTGACAGAACTCTATAGGACTTAAGTGCTTGGCTGATGAGGAAATCAAGGAGTAGTATTCAGACTTAGTACCTGTAAGTGGGTGGTGGGTTGGATGAAATGTGAACAGGCATGTAATATTTGGGGGATCAGTCACATTTTTCCAGTTACATTTTAATACAAGCTGTGGGTTCTGAAAGAATAAATGAGGTCAGAAAGTACTTCAGAGATTCTTACTCATTCGTTGGGTCTAGGTTGTTTAACTTTCTGGAGCTTTGAATTTATTCAGCCGTTAAGTCCTTTGTTGTTAAAAGTTTGTTGCATGATAATTTTTCCCTTACAGAGGAGAATTCTGCCTAAGCCAACTCGAAAAAGCCGTACGAAAAATAAGCAGAAACGTCCCAGGAGGTAGGTTTTATCAGCATCAAAAATGTTGATTGGCATGGATTGTTTATAGTAAGACTTATAGTAAGTTTTTTAGAATTAAGTGTGGATGATGGAGGAAAGCCGTTCACATGGGGATTTTTATCAAGTAATGTAGTTTCTGTAACTGTGAAATGTTTTAAGGTTGATTCTGGAGGTAAGAATTACATACACTCATGTAGGTGGTACAGTAGGTCGCTGTACTCAGAGGTGAGACTTTTTGATCCAGTTCTCTGGGTGAAGGGTGGGAGCAGTGAGGAGGCATCTGGTTGAGTGTGGTGGGGTGAAGCACGCCCATGTGGAGGTGGGCAGTATGTGTGTTCTCGGTTTTTACTTTTGCTGTGGATTTGAGGTTGAAAAACTGGACTTGTCTGTTGGCTCATGGCACAGGTGAAAGGTGTTGCTGGTGCTTTATTTTTTTATTTTTATTTTTTTTAATTGTTGTTGGCATTTTATATGCGTGTTTTATGAACTTGATTGACTTGCAGGTTATCTGCCGTAAACTAGATACTGGAGGTTGGCTCCTTGGTCTGGGCTTACTGGTATCTTGTTGAAGTCACTGAGTCCACACACTTGGTTTATTGGGTCCCTGCAGGCCCTGCGCTTGGGCAGTTTGAGAAAGGACTTTAGCATCCCTGCTGACGGGGTAAAGGGTATATCACTCATCCTCCCTCCATTCAGCTGGTGTTCGTGGTGCTGGCGTGTGAACTCAGTCTTGTCTTGAACCAGGGAGTGCCTGGAAGCAGGGCGTGAGGGGTCTGTAGTGCTGTGGACGCGTGTTGCCGGTGCCAGTGTGGAGGATGGAGAGGCAGTGGGGAGGCCGGAAAGGCAGGTGCCGGGTGTTATGGAACTTGGACTGTAACTGCCTTGAACTTGTTTACCAGGGTGGTTGGAGTAGCATTGGAATGTAGAACTTTTTTGGGGAACGGCTATTCTGGATAGTTTGCAGGAGATCAAATACAGGGATAATCAAGAACGTTTAGTTTATTAACGCTGATACTTAAGTAGTTTTGTAGCCTCGGCTCTGACAACCTGAATTAGTACTTAACATAAAAGCAGACACAGTGGCGGTCCCTTGCTCTGCACACAGTGAAGGCGCTGACCCCCAGATCTGTAGCCTTGGTTCTCCCTCGTCCCAAACCTGTCTGCACTTCTCGGCTGATGACGTCAGCCTGTCCCAGTGACCTGGTCCAGACCTGGGAGTCTTCCTTCCCCTGCACTGAGCGACCCCACCCATGTCCAGTCTGCTTTCCTGCCTTCGCCTTCTTTTCCTTCTCTGTGCTCATCTTTCTCCTGCATGAGTTACATTCAGCATTCCGGTTACCTTCCTTCTGAGGCAGACTAGTTCTGCTGCTTCATGATTGTTAAGTTGTGCTGCCATTGCTTTCCCTCAGAGAGACTTTAGATCGGGCTAGAATTTGAGACCAGCTTGGATTCTGTTCTACTCTGTGTTTTGAAGGAAGTAATTAACTGTCCATGGTGGTTTCCTAACCTGTAAGAGTGTGCTCAGCCAGTGGGTAGCATCCATTCGGCGACAGGGCTGACGGTCTGATTTGTTTGCTGGGAGATGAGGAAGCTGCTCTTGGCCTTGGAGCAGTGAGCTTTGCGGTCATTTAGGAGCCCCTTCTGTGTGCGGAGCTGCCGGACAGAAAGAGAAACAGTCGGAAGTGGTGTCTGAGCCACTGAGGGGTGAATAAGACCTGGACGTGTTCCGTAATGAAAGGGAGCCCTGCAAACATTGGGAATGAGAACAGTCTCTTAATTCTCTCATTCCTGGCATCCTGTGGTACAGAGCTGATGGGCTAGAAGTTTGGGGTTAATTGAACCTTGTCAGGCAGCCAGATTGTGAACTTGGGTTCACAACTTGGGTTGTGAACTTGGAGGCATAGCTAGGCGAGAAGCAGGGCTCCCTTGGCAGTCTGTGATGGGGTGGGCTGAAATTGGGACCCTCATGGGAGGGGCTACATCCTAGAGTCTGGGATAGAGCCGTGTCCTTTGGGCGGGGTGTCGCCTCTTTCCATTGCAGGAACAGTGAGGGGTTTCGGTGCATCTTAAGGCTAGGGAGCCCTCAAAGGGTCTTCGGTAGGTAAAGCCTGTGGTGATACCTGTAATCATTTGACAACACTGGAGAAGATTGTTTTGAAAGAGAAAAGAGGTTACTGCAGTGATTTAGTTGAGAATCATGTGAATGACAACCTAAAGGTGTGTCCAAAAGTAAAGCTCATCACCAGTGTCCTTTTCCTGGAGACGATCACTGGTGGCAGCTGGTGTGTGTGGTTTACAGCCCGCTGAGCTTTTGAAGTGAGGTGGCAGCGTGTGTGTCTGCCTCTCCGCGCGTGACACCGGCTCTGCTGTGACACACGAGCCGGAAGGGTCCGCTCGTGTCATAAAGCTACTGTTGCTGTGGTCTCAGGATCCCGGCGCGCCCACTCGGGGTTTGGCTTGCGGAGGTGCCCTGGGGTTCCCAGGAGGCAGGCCTTGCTGGGTTTCTCACCTCTGTCGCTGTGTTCTTCAAGCCGCACCCTGACCGCCGTGCACGATGCCATCCTGGAGGACTTGGTTTTCCCCAGTGAGATCGTGGGCAAGAGGATCCGCGTGAAGCTGGACGGCAGCCGACTCATAAAGGTCCACTTGGACAAGGCTCAGCAGAACAACGTGGAGCACAAGGTAGTGGGCCGGCCTCCGGGGGGGCCCAGACGCAGGCCCGGCGGGGTGCAGCCCGGCGCTCCGGAGCCCGCCTGTGGGCCCGGCGCCGCCGGCCTTGTGGGCTGTACATCAGGTTAAACTGGGAGATGTTTTAAACACTGGAATTGTTCTAAATTGTTAGGAGAAATGGAAGTGAAGTAATCCTCTGGTGTGTTAGGCTGAACTTAGGGCTGGGTGGTGGTCAATATAGAACCTGGGGAGAGCTGTCCTTTTGCTTCATTCCTGGTAAACCGTCAGCGAGGTTTCCGAGTGCCCCAGCGGAGCCGCGCTCGGTTAGGGTGTGGAGTTCTTTCCCCACACCAGAGACGGGCTTGCCCCGTTTGGGACTGCAGACGGCACGTCCCCTATCTTTGTTGTGACGATTTATCTCTTCTCTCCTAGGTTGAAACATTTTCTGGTGTCTATAAGAAGCTCACGGGCAAGGACGTTAATTTTGAATTCCCAGAGTTTCAGTTGTAAACAAATGACTAAATAAAATTATTCACAGTACTGTTTCGGGCGTGGCTTTTGGACCGGCAGAGCTGTCTGGATTTCCGCGGCGCTTCCTGCCCAGGTGGGGCCTTGGACCCACAGCGCCTGTGGTCGTGGCCCTGTGTCGGGGTGCACGGCTCGGTGGCCCCCTTACACGCGCGTCCATGGCTCTGGTTCCCGCCCCTTGTAGGTGGTCACACGCACGGGTGTAGTTCACGGTGGTGGTTGTCTGTGTTAACACAGCGGAGCCCACGCGGGGTTTGTCTTGGGGTCCGTGACTGGCCGAGGGCCCCGCTGCCCCAGCCCCCTGGTGGACTGACCGCCTCCGAGGCCGCCCCTGCTCCTCCCATCCTTCCTCGCCCGTGGCCTGAGGAATCAAGAGCCGCCTGAGGAATCAAGAGCCGCCTCCCGTGGGGGCCCTGTGGTGGGGCCTGCACTGGCAGCCACAAGCCCGGAGCTCGTTGGAGGGAAACACCTGGGTCTGTGCCCGGCCGCCCGAAGCTGAAGCTGCGGGGATGGGCCATCTCCAGAGTTTCAAAGTCCTCCGGCCGATGGCGAGCCGCCTCCTGTCATGACCTCGGGACCTTCCGGTATCATGTGCAGTGACGCCTCTCACCAGCACGGGGCCCTGTGCGCTCCACGTTCGCGTCCTTGCCCGTGCTGGCTGGGCGCCTGTGTTGAGCTTGCAGGCTGTGGGGACGGGGCGGGTGGCCTGGTGTTCCTCTGCCACCAGGAGCTCTGGAGAAGTAAGCCTTGAGGGGAGGGCGGGCGAGGTTGACGTCCTCGTGGACAAAGTGTCCCGAGATAGGGCTGCACAGAGGTGACCTCTGGGGAAGAGTCCCAGCTGGAGACCCATGGGCTTGCTGTGTGTCCAGATGTCTCAGTTATGCCTGAGAAATGTAAATAACAACTGGGACGTGGGCCAGATTCTCGTCCGAACCCTCGGAAGTGGCCCGGCTCTGGCGGTCAGTTTGGGGCGGGGGTCAGTGAGGGGAAGAAGAGGAAGACCGGAGGCTCCAGAGGAGAAGCACCAGTGATGCTGAAAGCTGTTCGGTGCTCGTTTGCAAGGCAGGTATAGACGCGATTTGTGATCTAGAGACAGCTGTAATTTACAATGTACTTCAAATGCGGCAAGTATCACAGAAATGCGCATCAAAACCACAAGCTATCAAGCTATCACCTCAAACCTGTCAGAATGCTGGTCATAGAGGTAACAGAATGGAGGTTACAACTCTTGAAAACAACTCAAGAAAACACTGGTGGAAATGTTTATCAGTGCGGCCGCTGCAGAAAAGCATGCAGCTTCCTCAAAAAAGGAGTTGCCGTATGATCACACAATTCCACTTCTGAGTATTTATGCAAAAGTAATGAAAACGTCAAAGGGATGTCTGTCCTCCCAGGCTTGGTGCAGCGTTATTCACAATAGTCAAGGTACTGAAACCTACCTGCCTATCACGGGACAAATGGATAAAAGCTACAGATAGAGATGTGCAATCAAATACTCAGTCATTAGGAGGAGGGGCGTCCTTCATTGACGACAGCATGCTTTTCCCTGACATCATAAGCTAAGTGAGATAATCCAACGGAAAGACACTGATTGTAACTTGCATGTGGGTCTGAGGAAGCCAAACTAGAAGGGCAGTGGTTGCCAGAGTGGTGCTGGCAGGCGGGGACTAGGAGAGGGGTTTCAGGGTACAGGTGTGCAGCTAGCAAGTCCTGGAGAGCTGAGAGCACAGTGTAGTGCACACAGACAGCACTGTTGTGTTAAAACCGTTAAGATTCCTGAGAGCTAGATCTTAATTATTCCCACAACAACAAAAATAGAAATGACAGACTTCCCTGGTGGTCCAGTGGCTGAAGACTCCACTCCCAATGCAGAAGGCCTGGGTTTGATCCCTGGTCAGGGAACTAAGTGGAGAAGGAAATGGCAACCCACTCCAGTGTTCTTGCCTGGAGAATCCCAGGGACGGCGGAGCCTGGTGGGCTGCCGTCTATGGGGTCACACAGAGTCAGACACGACTGAAGTGACTTAGCAGCAGCAGCAGCAGCAGGAGGGAACTAAGATCCTGCATGCCGCAGTTAAGACCAGTCAGCCAAAAATTTTTAAATAAACATTTAAAAAAGCAATGACAACTCTGATGTAGTGAAGTGCTAACTGATGCCACCCCTGTAGGCAACCATATTTCCGTGTTCAGATGTATCAAATCAATGTGCTATACACCTTGGTCTTAAATGTCATGTGTCAGATACGTTTCAATTAAAAATACAGTTTTTGTTAAAAAAAAATGCATGCCCTTTGTTAAGATGAGGAAATTCCGCATCTCCCCATTTTTCTGAGAGTTTCTATCATTGAAGTGTGTTGGATTTTGTCAGATGCTTTCTGCCTCAACTGATGTGACATGTAGCTTTTCTGTGTTAGTTTATTAGTATGGTGGATCACTTTAGTCAATTTTTCACTTTAGCCGATTTTTGAATATTGACCCAGCCTTGCATCCCCAAAATACCCCACAGTCATAGCTTATAAATCTTTCCCTATATTGCTCAATTCTGTTTGCTAATACTTGGCTAAAAACTGATTTCATCTACACATTATCTTTTTATTTTTGCGTCCATAATCTTTTGCGAGTGTTTGGTCTATACTTTTCTTTTTGGTAGTGTCTTTGTCTGGTTTTGGTATCAGGGTAACACTAACTTTATAAAATAAATTGGTAAGTGTTTCCCCCCACCCCCTTCTGTTTCCTGGAAGAAGTGTATGGAATTAGTTTTTCTTTAAACATTTGGCAGAATTCTCCTATGAAACCATCTGGCCTAGAGATTTCCTTTTGGGGAGATTTAAAATTACAAGTGTGATCCCCTTAATTGCTCCAGGACTGTTGACTTCTCTTTTTCATGGAGAGTCCATGGTGGCAGCTTGTGTTTTCCAGGAAGTGGTCTGTTTCCCTCCGAGTTGTCGGGTTGGTGACTTGAATAAACAGTGCATTCTTCCTCATGCATCTGGGGATGTGTGTGGCATCTGTCAGTCCCTACTTTTGTAATTTGTGACAACTTCTCTTGTCAGTCTTAATAAATGTTCATCTTTGAGCCTAGCTTTTTTATGATCCTAATTTGCTAAGTGTCTTCTTAAGCGACACCCCCAGCCCCCGTGCCCCACTTCTGGCCACATGGAAGTTGGATCCATCCAGTCATGGATTTGGCTTGTGTTGCCTTAAATGAAATCCCAGTGAGTGGAGGGCTTTGGGGATCTCACCATGGGTTAGGGCTTCCCAGGTGGCAGTAGTAAAGAACCCCGCCTGCCAATGCTGGGGACATGAGAGACGTGGGTTCGATATCTGGGTGGGTAAGATCCTCTGGAGGAGGGTGTGGCAACCCACTCCAGCATTCTTGCCTGGAGAGTCCCCATGGACGGAGGAGCCTGGCGGCTACAGTCCACAGCGTTACAGAGACAGACACGACAGAAGCGACCTAGCACACGCACGCAGATCAGGTCTCGGCAAGCAGCAGGTGAGCACTTGATGGTTTTGGAGTGAAACCCACAGGGAAAAAAAAAAAATACAGTATGTCAGCCTGTGTTTATTGCTCTCTGTGTGATATCAGGTGATAACTGTCAATCTCCTTTCTACTCTCCTGCATTCCCACAATATGCATGCTTATTTACTCAAAGAAAGAAAGAGGAACAGAAAAGATGCATAAAGAAGGGACTGATATGGAAGTTTGGGGGGAAGAGTGAGGGGCCCTGAGACCCCGACATCTCACACGTCCCCGAGTTCCCACACTCCCTCCTCCGCCTGAGGCTTTGCAAACAGGAAGCCGTTTGCAGATAAGGATGCAGCCCCGGCCCGAGTCACTGGCCGTCTGACAGCCAGGCCACTCGCCCGACGTGGGTCTGAGCGCAGCCCCCAGGCCGGGGTGCAGGGTCCCCGCGGCCGCGGCCAGGACGCCCCTCCGCCTGCTGTGCGCCTCAGGTAGGGACTCTGCCGGCCCCCCTACAGCCTGGGGGCGGGACGCGGGGGGACCCCGCGGAAGATGCTGGGGCCGCGAGGCGTGGCTGCCGGGGGGCGCTGGGGGTACTGGGAGCGGGCGGAGTGGTGTGCTCCGGGTCGGCCGGTCGCAGGGACCAAGGCCAGGTTAATTCTCTGGTTCATGGTGGAGACCGCCCGGAGCCCACCAAGGAGAAGCACTTGGTCTACCAGTTACTAGCAGACCGAGGCAAGCCCTGTCAAGCTGACTCAAAGCGGGGAGCAGCAGTTTTTCCTGAGTCCCAGCCCGGGTACATGCCCCGCAGGAGGGGCGCCCAGGAGAACTGCTCCTCTGTGCTTTCAGTTCACTTCAGTTCAGTCGCTCAGTCGTGTCCGACTCTTCGCGACCCCATGAGCCGCAGCACGCCAGGCATCCCTGTCCATCACCAACTCCCAGAGTTTACCCAAACCCGGAGCCCAGCAGCTCCGGGGGGGGGCACAGTGACGGGAGTCCAGCGGGGCTGCAGAAGGCAAACTGTCCCCTTAGGTCGGGTCCCTTTATAATCGGGGAGGGGTCACCCCGCCTCCAGCACTGGGCTGGGCAGTGTCACAGCCGCCCTCCCACCCCCAACACCTGCCTGCAGGCTGAAGCTGGGCCGCACTCCTGAAGCTGACGGGATGTTTGGAAGCCATGAGTGTGTATAACTGGGTTTTTGGTTTGATGGGAAACGTGTTGCCCTGGGGGTGAGCAGAGCAGCACCCCAAACTCTCACGGCTCCAAAATTTTATTTACGGTTTTGAACAATCTATATGCCAAATAAGAGAACACATGGATGATTCTCATAAAGTTAGGGGAGGAAATATGGAAAAGGGCTCTTCTTCTTTGGGGGTCTTGGTAAGAAGACGGGAAAGATGTGCGCCTTTGGGGTGATGCTGGCCACGCTGTGGCCGCAGGGGAGGCCCAGTGTCACTGCAGGAATGACACGGGGGGTGGGGTGGGGTGTCTGCCCCCCAGACCCGCGGCGCTTCCAAGGAACATGCTGCTCTGCAGGCACTCGAGGTACCCATAAGGTGCTGGGCCCGCTGTGGGTGTTTAATGAAAATGTACAATTGCACATTTGGCATACAGGAAGCCTCGTTTTTTCACTGCCTATTTCATTCTTACAATATATTTCTGCTAAAGGTTCCAAATTGAATTTCCTTTCCCCTCTGCAAAGCCGCCTCTTTCATGGAGGGGAGGGTCCTAGTCTCGCGGGCTCTGGCCTCCCAGGTCGTGGCCGGGAGATAAGGGTGTTGTTGAAGAGGCGCCGGGAGGAGCTGCAGCTTCCTGGTTTATAAAACAAAATTCCTCTTCTAAGAGGGCAGGAAGGAGTCTGAAGGCTGGGAAACAGGCTCCCACTAGGGTCTGCCCACCCCAACTTCTGCTGACAGGACCTGCTGGGTGGGTGGGCACAGACACATGAGTGGGCAGAGGGCCAGGGGATGAGGGAAGGGCTGAAGGGGCTGTCCACCACTCAGGGTCCTCCTCCCGCTGCTCCCCTTTCTCAAGAGGCGGTCTTCTTGAGACCAGGTCAGAGCAGTTGTTCAGTCCCTCAGTTGTGACCGACTCTTTGCGACCCCATAACCACAGCACGCCGGGCCTCCCTGTCCATCACCAACTCCCAGAGTTTACTCAAACTCATGTCCATT